>ML732387.1:0-48948 GCA_009176345.1 Aspergillus leporis | reverse complement strand
CTTTGACGGCCATACAGCTCATAAAACAGTTGAATTTCTTCAACTCTGCGAGACCTATGAGATCCTCCCCTTTTGCTTCCGGCCTCATACAACTCATCTCTGCCAACCACTCGATGGAAAGCCCTTTCTCACATATAAAACGCGTTTCCGCAGTGCAAATAATCTCATCGCGCAGTGGTGTGGAGTTCCGGGAGATAAAGCGAATTTTCTACGTGATATTGTTGCTGTACGTGAGAAGACCTTCAATCCACGCCTCATTCGTAACTCCTTTAAAGAACGTGGTATCTTTCCTACAGATGGATCTTTAATCATTGAAGCTATTCAAAATGCTTTACCACCGTCACCAGAGATCTCTGCACCTGATCTTCGCGTGTATGGCGAGAATACACCTCCTCCGAATCCTCTATCTTCAAGTGTTGAAAGTACGCCTCCAAAAAGCGCTCAGCAAGTTGAAAAGAATCAGAAGAAGCTATTTAAACTCCTAAATAGCGATACACCAATTAATCCTCGCATTGAGCGCTATCTCGAGCGCTTATTTCATCAGCAAAAACTTCAATCCGAACAGCTTGCTGTCATGAATTCAACTCTTGAGCGAATTGAGGCCGCGCAGGCATCCCAAAGGCGTAAAAGGACTAAGCGAGAGGTTCAACGCCTCGGGGATAGTGGTATACTATGTGTAAAGGATGCGAATCGGTCTATCGCGGATAGGAAGGCCAAAGATGATGAAAAGAATAAGAAAGCGGCGAATAAGGCATATTTAAAGGCGTACGGTCACCCCCCGCCAGCGTTCTATACAGGAAATAAAACTACAGCTTCAAATACAGGATTGGCAGAGGAATCGGGCGATCAACTTTATTTTATTGATTCTACAGGCGTTTAGTGGTGATAATGTGAATTGCTTCATTTTCTTCCTTTACGTTGAAAATTCCTTTACGCTGCCGCCCACCCACCGGCGGAAGGCGGTGGGTGGTCGGAACCGCCACTGATAGAGATAAATTAGACTTAATTAGATTATGTTTCGTTGATAGCCGACGGCTAGCTTATTCTATTAGGCTCTCGCTGCAGCTTTACTAACCGCGCTGCAACAAACACGATTTTGGTCTAGTTTTGTGAAGTCATACAGCTCTCAACAGCTGCCAGACTTGCTTAGCTTGAGAGCTTTGTAGTCGTCTGAAGAAGTTGCAGCAAACGAATGTGGGCGCAAGGGAGTAAAGCAATAAAGTCCGCCGGGACAGTCTGTCTTGTACTAAAACAAAAAGTAGCATACTAACATTTCATCCAACCTTTCCACCGCCGTGTACAGGGAAGCTCCAAGGGAAGAAAGACAATGCATGATAGCATCGAACAAAAGAAGAAGCAGAAGAATTTATTAGACCCTTGAGATCCTGCAAAACCCGTGAATGCAGCTAGAAGACCTTAAGCAAGAGTCTCAACGCACTCCACCTGGCCCCCTTCCTTCAATTCACCACCCTCCTGCAGGCTGCAAACGTAAGAGGAGAAAGACCTAGTGGGTAGTTTCTTGTTGAACATCTCATCAATCTCCTCTAAGCTACGTTGCCGCAATTCGGGAATAAAGAAGTAGACAAAAAGGAGGGCAACGACCGACAAGGTCCCATAGATGAAGGCGACATTACCACCAATGGCGCCTTGCGTATATGGGTTCACAAACACGATGACTAGGCCGGTACCGTACGCCGCAAATCCAGAAAGCGTGACCATCTTCTCCCTCACCTGTGCTGGGGGCACTTCCGAAGTAATGACCCAGGCCACAGGGCCCCAGGTAATCTGAAAGCAGAAGAACCAGAGCATTAGCATAACAACGGCCGCGATTTGCATCGAGTATGACATATGCGACGTTCCTCCACTCGTGAGTCCACCGATCGTCATCATGCATGCCCCCAAGACTGCTGCGGCATAGAGCAGCACGCTGTGACGGCCCATGCGGTCGGTTGTCATCATACTGAGCATATTGGCAACCACACCAATGACATATACGACGACGGACATGAGGAGGACTTGGCGGAAGCCAATTTGGGATAGAAACACGGCTTGATAGTTGGCCACAAAGGAGATGCCTTGCGCTTGCTGGAAGATTTGGGCACCCACACATATAATTGTTCTGCGACGATTGACTGGATCTGAGAAACAGCTTGCCCAAGTCGAGGCCTCCCGCCGTTCTCGGTCCTCCTCAATTGCTCGCTGTAGAACCACAATCTCTTCTTCGGCTGGGAATGTGGGCCCCCGCAAGCGACGGAGCATGGAAGTTGCTTCGACGAGCCGGCCACGTCTTATGAGCCAGTGTGGCGACTCCGGAAGGAAGGGCAGACTAACCCAACCCAAGGCCGGAATGGCGATCTGCGCGACCACGACACCTCGCCAGGCCCAGTCATTGGGGATATGCCGACAGAGGTACACAATGAGCGCGGCTGCCAAGCCACCAATCATGAGAAATGCGTTGTAGGTACCAGCCATGAGCCCACGCAACGATGGTGGAGCACACTCACCCTGGTAAACGGGAATGGCGTTCGTGGCAATACCGCCGCCAAAGTATACAACGGCCTTACCGACAACAAACTGTGCGTAACTGGTCTGACATGTCGACTCGATGATAACACCTATCGTCACCACGATGGACTGAATAAGGAGGGTCATCTTGCGTCCAAATCGTTCATTCAGTGGGGTACCACAGATTAAGCCCAGAATAACCCCCACATAGCCCATGCCGGTGCCGATTGATTGCTCTCTAGCGGATAATGTCCATATTTTCTGAGTGGGATCAAAAAAGCCAAATCTTTGTGCGAATTGATCTGAGCTCATGATACTTGCCCACCAAGCCTGATCAAACCCAAACCCAGCAGAGGATAGAGAGCCGAAAATCACAACCAGATAGATCGTCCAGGGGAGTTGATGTGTTTGAGGCATATTATCGATTTTGAGTTATGATGCAAGAAAGAATGGAAGGAGATAGTATCTAGTGGGCAGGGAGTTGGAACTGCTAGAGTGAATTGAATACTGGCAAATGGCTTCGACTTAATAGCCTGCTACCTTTTATCGCCCTCTCTCGCTTGCCAGGCTCACCTTCGACTGAGCAGATTCAGAGCCTACGAAGAAGACCACTCCTTGGTCCAAACTCTCTCATAGTCCCCGCTTCCTTCGTATCTTAGTTCAGCCATGTGGGATGCCGACGCTTGAAGGCATATGATGACTTGGAGCCAAGAGGCCCAGCGTTTATCTTAGCATACTAGAATCCTTATGGTCAAGGTTCCTTTGGCCGCCTCATAGGATCAGATCATCGGCATGCAAATATTTTAAACCGTCACTTCAACGGCATTGGAAACGTCCATTGCAGTAGGTATGAGAGTTTATGCAAAAGTAATTCGTGACTGAAGTAGATGCGGGGTCCCCGGACCTTCCCCGAAGTCCACCAAACTGGACCAATTGATCAAACTGACAGTGATGTCCGTGCTCCCAGGCAGAGAAATGGGAATATTGACAGTGGTGTCTTCCGCGGTTGAGTTGAGTTTGGAAAGCCAGGCTCACAGGAGTGTAAGCCCTAAACAAGCCTCTGGGACGGACCCACTAGCTCGGCGAATTGGTGGAGACAGGAAATAGTTTAGTAAAGTCCTATGATATCGCCGACTCGTATTCAATCCACGACATTTCCAGGGTGACTAATCATTTCCAGATATCCCTGGGTATGAGACAATCTCTCACGTTCGTGCCCGTTATAAAGGTTGCGGGGAAATATTGAGCTTTGGGTAGACAACTGCCGTGGTTCGGTCGCACTCTATCTCAAGTGTCCAACTACAGTATCGCGATTTTGTTACAAGGATCGAATTCCCCTTTCACTGTTTCATGTTCACGCCCCTCTTTCAGTATGGTCTCAAGCCGGAGTCCTATAGTGGACAAAGTCCTTTGTGCCTTGACCTTAGAAGAAAAGGTCTCGTTGCTAGCTAGGAAAAACACGTGGGAAACGACCAACATCGACAGGCTAGGAATCCCTAGTTTGAAAATGACAGAAGGGACACCGGGGGCGAGGGGATTGAAATGGACATACGGGTCTCTGACCACCTTTATACCCTGTGGGATCTCCCTTGGTGCAACATTCGATCCAGTCTTATTCGAGAAAGTAGGCGTCGTGTCTTGCTTCCTTCATCACTTAGCGCCAAGGTGCAAGACGAGGAAACCGCATCTGATAGGCGGCAGACGATCCCATCTTTCACGAATTCGCCCGCAAAGCCGTACAGAACGGTCTCGTCCTGCTTAAGAATGAGGCCATATTGCCCCTTCGGCCATCTCCACTAAAAAGGGTAGCCATCATCGGTCCCAATGCCCGCAAGCCGACGGCTGGCGGTAGTGGTAGCGCTCCAGCCAACCCTTTCTACGTTACGACACCCGAGGAATGCGTCAAGGAAGCTCTCCTAGACGCCAACCCCGAAATAGAAGTTATTTACGAGCCCGGCGTTCCCTTTAGCCTTTACCCACCACTGCTAGGTACACTGCTCAAAACACCCGATGGTACGAGGCAGGGATTGCAGGTAACCTTTCACGCCGGATCTGACTCCTGAGTTCCAGGAGCCCTCGGTGGTAACAAGTTATTGGGATAACTCACTAATTTACTTGATGAGCGATGCTGATGCACGTCATTCTTTGAAAGGTAATCCTTACTGCTACCGCGCATCGGGCATTGTAACCCCCAAGGTGACCGGTCGGTATACCTGGAGCTTATCTAACACGGGCAAAGCGAAGCTTTTTATTGATGGTGATTGACAATACACAATGGACAGAAAGTGACTGCAGGCTCTCTGGGCTGTTCTAGCGAAGACCGTATTGCCCATATGGTATTAGAGCAGGTCGATCGTATCGCCTCTCGGTAGAAAGCCGGGTGACATTGCCACCATTCGAAGCCTTCGACAACACTCTTTTCCCAAACGTGTCGGGCCTGCGTATCGGCCTGGCCCAGGGTCGAAACAACCAGGAACTCCTCGACCGAGGGACCGCGTATGCTCAGTCTGCAGATGTAGCAATCCTTGTTGTTGGCCACAATAAAGACTCTGAGGGTGAAGGGGGAAATCACGCGGACATGCAGCTCCCCGGCCAGACTGATGCTCTCGTACATGCGGTATGCGCTGCCAACCCGAACACTGTCGTCGTGGTACAATCAGCCAGAGAAGAAAGCATGCCGTGAGTAGATGAGGCACGGGCCATTGTTATGGGATGGCACCAGGACCAGGAGGACGGCAATGCGCTCGCCGATGCCCTTCTAGGTCACTGCAACTTCTGGGCAAAACTCCCATTACTCTGCCTCGCCGACTGCAAGATCACGGTTCCGGTTCTTGGTTTTCAGGACAGGCAGCCAATGACTATTGTGAGTTTGGTGAAGGTGTGCTCGTTGGGTACCATCACTTCGAAAAGCACGACATACAGCCCCTGTGGCCCTCTGGTTACGGACTCTCCTACACATGCTTCGAATTGTCTGACATCCGTCTTGAGGAACAGATGACAGTCACAGCAGCTTCCACTATCTCTGTTCGCGCTCGTTGTTGGACAGCGCGATGGATCAGAAGTTGTGCAGGTATACGTTAGTCTTTCTGATCGCCTCGAGAAAACAGGACTGGTCAGCTTTGTAAAGCTCTCGCTGGATTTGCCAAGGTGTTCGTGCCCGCGGGAGAAGATCGAAATGTGACAATTGGGGTCGGCAAGCAGGAACTGCGTTGGTATGATGAAGAGGCGCATTCCTGGCAGATAGACGCGGGTGTCTACCGTTGCTTCGTTGGAGCCAGTTCGGTGGATATCCAAAATATCCTCGAATTTAATGTGTTGTAGAGTTCTGAGTCAACCTACCGTAGACTTAGATACGGGCTGTCCATAGTATAGTAAAACTAGATATACTAGTATTTACAATCTTAAGCGGGCAATTTGAAGACCTATCATGTTACAATATAGACAATTCTCTTTATCAACCCTCGGCTTACATTACGCCAGGATAGGGTTCATTTAACCCCGTGGCTTGGCGTGCAGATCAGCTGATTCCACCAGCCCCCGGCGGGTTTTCCTATTTATTTTAATTGCCCAGTTGTCCGATTTGTCCCATCAACTAAATGAAGTGTCTGTACTTTTCTTCCAGTTCTGATAGAATATGGATTCTTTAAGCACATCTTCTTTGCATCCGTCGGTGTCTGTCGCCTGTCTGAACTGCCGCGAGAAACATCTCAAATGTGACGGCAATTTGACTAGATGCTCACGATGCCAGGACCTGAACCTCTTTTGTCACTTTGTGCCCTCCCGCCGTGGGCGCCGGGGTCGACCATGTCCCTGTCCAACTACAATGACCAGTTATAATCCGCTGCCAATCGAACCGCTGGGTACTCCAATGGAGAGTGCTTTGCCTCCCTTTGCGTCCGACCTCGTCTCAGAAAGAGACATGGCCTGCTCTTCGTCCGATAGCCACTTGGTGGCGTTATACTATTTCCATTTTCAACAGGCGCACCCATTCTTGCCGCCCCGCGAATTGTTGTTACAGTCTTCTCCCCCAAGCTATCTGCTGGATCCTATGCAGTTTATTAGTCTTCATTATCTCCCCGCCGATCAGGTTCCGGACCACACTATTCAACTGCGAGTGACTGTCCAGGACGCTGATCTCACTCTTGAGAAGGTACAAGCACTTTTACTACTGTCGATCATTCTGCACACACGCACGCAGGCACGAGTGGCAAGTGAATGCCTTGCCCAGCAATTTCCTGCAGTCTAGAACTCGGGCTACACTGCCAGGGATTTTCCAATGCTATGAAGATTCAGAATCCTATTCGCGCAGAGAGCGCCCGGCGAACATGGTGGGAGATTTTTGTCGTCGACACGCTCCTCGCTGCCCTGCAAGTCAATGGCACTCTTCAACTAACAATCGAGACACCTGATCTGCCACTGCCTTGTGAGGATGAATATCATGATGGTCGTCTTGGTATTGTCCCGACCTCGCTTGGCGAAATGGATCGTCAAGCTTTTTTTCACGGCCAGGGTGATTTCTCATCATCAGCGTATCGGGTCGAGGCAGCTGCTATCCTTCGCAGGTGCCTCCTCGCTAGCCAAAACCATATGTTCCCGGACTCAATTGATATACATGTGACCGTCTCTGCCTGGTTCCATCGATTGCCCGGCAGCAAGCAAGCCATCTTGTATCATAGCGGGGACATGGATGAAATGGTTTTCCAAGCGTTCATGCTCATGCACTGCGCCTCAATCTATCTACACTTCCCAAAGTCATTTGCTTAGATTTCTTCCAGTCACTAGTCACTTGTTCTGCTCTCGTCCCCCAAAATTTCACATCAATCTCGGCCAATCCCCAAATACACACAAGCAAAGTGCTGAGCGCAGCTGTCAACCTGTCCAAGCTTGCGTCATTATTCACTAATGTCATCGATCATAGCCCTTTCTTCATCTGTACATTAGTATTAAGCTCTATCATCCAGCTCGCTGTACACTCTACCCAGGACGGACCGTCAAGGCGAACGGGGCGCCATTTTCTGGCCTTGAATGTGGGTGTCCTCAAGTCCATGGGAAACACGTGGACAATCGCCGCAGTCTCCATGAACCGGATACGAGATGTAACAACCGAGATTGAGTCGGTTTTTGCGAGGGGGCCCCGAGCGCTACTGGACGACTCTTTGACTCAACCTGCCACAGTCGATCCTCAGGACTTTGAACTACCTGTTATTTTAACAAACTTTTGGTATTCCCCCTTGCGGCAAAAAGATTAGGTTCAATTTTTCAACATTGTTTGGCATATGGCACCAATTTTGTTTTTTTTTGTTTCTTTTCTTTCTTTTTTTCCGCTTATTATCGAAGCCAATGAGCTAGATGACTAGTGGGGTATTAAGATGCTAATAATCAACGTAGACTTGTGTAAGGGCACGTCCACTTACTTCCTTCGGGTTGAAGTCCTCCGCCCGAGGCACCTTAGCCTCTGGGACAGGTGTTTATACCGTTCCTCAGGAATTTGCTCATCCATCCACAGATGTCCAGCCCCTCCACCGTAAGTTCCGTTCATGTTGGAGTGGGGCGCAATTGGCGCCACGGCCAAGAAAAATGGCCTTTCTCCACCAAGAGCATCTTCCAAGAAGCCCATGGCCTTTTCCCTCAGCACTTCTGTCATATGTCTCCCGTGGTAACTTACAGGAGCGTCGTGATTCCTTTGATAAGTAGCATTCATATAGCCATACGTGTATGGATCCAACAATGTCAGACCCGTTGAAACCTGCGATGTGTGGACTATCGTAGTTCTCAACTGAGTGGGTATTCACCAACTTTCCTGTATAGTAAGTGTTGTATCCTGCCTTTTGTAACCAGACTGGCAAGAACTTATCGTTGAGGCTACGTCAAATAAATTCTGAGTATCCGCCTGCATATTCAGTCAGTGACAAGCTTGACGTCTGAAAAAGACAGGTCTTACCCCAAGGCGGGTGAACATCCGTTGCATTGGTGTTGTGTGCTAGACGTCCAGTTCACAGACTCACTCTTGACGGGTAGTAGAGAGCGGTGGCCACGAAATGATTCGTAAACGTAGGACCTTGTCCCGCATATGCTTCATAATCAACGGAGTGTATGAAAGGGAATTCAACTTCAAGTCTTGATCATCCGACATGATAAAGAGGGCATTGGGTTTCTTCTTCAGTGCTGAACGATCCTAGCGACCAAGACCATTATTCGAGGCTAGGCCGGCATCAGCAGCAGCAATCACTCCCAAGGTGATCAGAAGGTCGAACGTAACCTTCATTACTGGCAAAGAGATGCTGTAACGCGTCGTCCCATGACTTAATGCACTACAAGGTTTGAATGAAGAGCTTTTATAGATATTCCGGTACTTGCTAAAAGGCCCATGGTTCTTGAAGTCGAGGTATAACCAAGATACGTACTAACATCGCAGTAAACCTAATCATCCTTCAGGTGGATACGGATCACTCCACCTTTGCTATAAACCCCGTATATAGAGTTTGGATCCTGAAGGATTCGCCGATTCTTGTCTATCTCTCTCCAAATAATCGGCGAGAATATACATTTCTTGCGTTTCCTTTTAGTTCGTGTTTGTTACTCAAGTTCTGGGCAATATTAAGAGGGTATGTCAAATCGAAGGTTCATACCCTCGTCACAATATCATGCAGGGCCACGTGAGCGGCAGGGATGTTTCCTAATCATTGGCAGATACAGCGATGACGATCATCCACCTGTTTTGGAAGGGTATAAGTTTGCCGAAAAGTCATCCCCGGGAAGCGTTATTTCCCCGGGCTATATCTATGTGGTTTTGAGAAAATGATGTCTAAGGCATCAACAGGCAACCAAGCCCTGCGTGGCTCATGTAGAGCATTCTCGATATTAGTGCCTTCCAGTCCTACGCCTGCGAAGGCGTAGGGGGGCACTGGAAGGCACTAATATCGGCCACATAGACTTCTTTCTCAGGGGATTCTCACTCAGCTAGGAACACAACCGTGTGATGTTAAGGAACTGCACGATAGTCAAACCACCAAGTAGCAGCTCGCAATCCGTAACCCTGTTAGCTGTCTATACATGTTCAAGATGTGGAACCATTCTTCTGTAGTGGTTTAGCAACCAACCAGAGTCCGGAAAACTACAAAGGACCAATTAGCTACCATTATCATGATAATAGTAGGCTTTCAATTGAACCTTGCTACCGGAAAAATCGAAAACATCCGGGCCACTCTTCCTCATAAATTTCTCGGTTTCTCCCACCGGCTCTCCCACCGGCATTGCTTACTCTACGACGGCGTAGAGACTAACAATCAATCCCCACCTCTTACCGGCCATTCCTTCCCTATAAAGCCAAAAATACGATGCCTAGGCCCAACTCGGTGGTAGTGTGGGCTGCAGGTTCTTGTTGAGCCCTACCTAAGGGCTTTGGTAAGTCAAAAGGTTGGAGACGCGATCCACATGATTCGTAGGCACCGAGGCTATATTCGGTTGGTACTGCATACAAATCGCCCCCATTCATGATGAACAACAAGATTGGATGCTTGATTTGTTTGCTTGGTAGGTCTCTGTAATGTAAGCGAGAGTACTCAGTTAGACGTAGAGCTCCCTCACTTATGCTTAGACGAGCACATTTCTATCGACCGTATATCAGAACATGGTTTGCAAGTCTTCACAGTCAGTGTCTTACGTGTTACCTTGTAAGAAGCCAATGTACAATGAGGAAGTACGTCTAGATTATGTTTGTGTAGGAAGAAAAGAAACCATGGTTTAGACGTTCGAGTTTGCGGACGTTTCATAAGCACAGTACTCGCCACTGCGAAGGCCAGAAAGCGTATGTGTAAGTTAATCTAGCTAATTAGGACTCCCAGCAAGTCTAACATAAATTACCATCCCTCCCACCGGAAGCCAAGGGATAAATTGCTGGTTGAAATATTCATATTGTGGAAGTCCAAAAGTTTGTGGAGAAATTCTTCCCTGGTTGATATGTTGTGGTTTATTGGCATCGCTTTGACAGCAAGCTGGCCCTTTCTGTCTCGAATCGCCACCCGAACGGCGGAAGGGGAATTCGGCAAAGGCTCAGGTGGTACATATGACACAGATCTCAATTCGAGTACTGTATATCCATGGGAGGTGTGAGGAAGTGAATAAGCGCCTCGCTGGATGTTTGGGTATTTGTGGAGTTTGGGTGGCGGAAGATATCTGGCTGTTTCTTGTGGTACAAGTAAGATCCCGTGTTCAAATTATGTGGTATGGAGGAAGTTTCCACGTATTCGAATCAGGTCTACTGGTAAGGTTGCGGTAGATATAATACCGTACATGCCCCGGAAGCGGCCGCTCTGGAATCTGGATTCAGCACAATTGACTTCTAGTTATCCGTGGTTGGAGATAACGAAGTTGGTGTTGCAATGTCCGCATAACACTGAGCACACTCGCGTTCAGCTGAAAGGCGAATATTACATTCCATAGTAGAGCTCTCCCTGACTGAGTGATTTATGAAGTCCAAGAGTTTCCACCAAGGGCTAACACCGCAGATTGAGATTATTATTGACTTCCCCCTTGTGCCACGTCAGGTATCGAAGTTTGGAGTTGATTGAAATTTCGGGTTTAGCACGGCTGTGCTGGACTTTGCTCAACTTGAGGATCTATATATCCATGAACCATTTCCAGTTTCATTTTGACTATAGTTGTCATTCTGCCGTACCCTTCCAACTTCCCCCATTCCCCCATTGCTTTCCTTATCTTTGCCCTGTCAGACACCTGCCTACTACAAGGAAAAAAACTTTAGCCTCCCCAGTGACAATGCAACTAGATAAATGGCTGAGACCAAACTTTTTCTCAGCCCTGTTGCCGGTTCATTCGGTGGTGTATGTCTCCTCTGAACCTGAATTGGTTTGCAGATGCCCTAACATGATATCCCAACGCTTCCCGACTATGTGCAATGGCCCTTCTGTATGCCCTTTAACAAAGAGAATTGTCATAAGGATATCGGTATCTAATGATCTGGATTAGTCCTACGGTACAGCCTTGTCGGCGGCCGACTAGGAAAACGGCTAGGATCATGTCGCCAGTTCCGGATTCGGTCATGATACTAGTCCTCAAAATGCGACGGAATTTCCTCCTTTCCCGGAAGAATTTGAGGACGGCTTCGAGCAGGCGATACCCATCGATATCGATTGGGGTTTAATTAAATTTCCTTATATGCCTTAGCCCACGCTTTGAAATTCCGCAAATAAGAAATGTGCCTCAATGACTATCAGTCATTCAGTTAAGGTATTTTCGACACAGCTTTTGCAGGATATATGGTCCTTCATTTTTATCTATTACTGCCACAGTTATCAAGGTTCACAGTCGCAATGGGCTCATAGCTGTTAAGCATGAATACTGAAATTTGCATATCATCCTCCTAAATTCCTTCCGAGCTTACTGCATACCGCCAATCATACGTCCTATTCATCCCTAAATCAGCTAGCCAGCAGCTAGGCCTCAATTTCTTCAGCGGAGATAATCGTCCCGAACGCATCCTCTAGCTCACTAAGAACCACAGATACTAGTTTGTCCGCGTCGGTGCCAGGAATATTCCGGTCACCCACTGCATCTCGCACGACGACCACCTCATAGCCCAGTTCACTTCCCGCCCTGGCAGTTGTAGAGATACAGACATGTGCCATGTAGCCAACTAGAACAATCTTCTTCCCCACATTTCCCAAGCCCGACAGATACTCGTGCAGATCTGTCTGAGCAAAGGAACTCGGAAAGTGCTTGGTGACAACTTTTTCACCAGATGCAGGTTTCAGTTCGTCGAACTCCTCCGCTAATGCGGTACCAGGAGTGAAGACAGGTGCGCCTTGGGGTACTTCATGCACGACATGCACGATGTTTTTGCCGTCGCCACTCTGGCGGTATCGACTCAGCAGCTCCGCGATAACTTTGCGGCTCTGGGCAACATGCTCGACCTTCAGATGACCGGAGGCGTATTCATTCTGAGCATCGATGATTATCAAGGTCGAGTCTCGAGTGGAGGCAGTGGAGCGGGGGATGCCGACTGTCTGACGGAAGGACTGAACAGTGGACATGGTGAAGTTAAAAATAAAAATTCTATCTAAATACCTTTTCCTGACAGAGAATTGAATGTAGTAAAGGTAGTTGAAGTCTCTTTGAATCCGTTCGGTGGAAGCACGCGGTTTAAGTAGGTTATGAGGGGTGGGATAAACCCTAGAATGGCCACGGGAGTAAATAATCCCCTCTTGAGGGATGGGGTCGTGCTTCCCAACTAAACTTCACAGAATTCTTGGCACAATCAGTAATCAGTCTGGAAAATAACCGCAGCCAGTGGCAAATCCCGGTGGGATGTCTGTGGGATTCCGATGGGTTCCCGGTGGGAGCCCGTGTGGGTCTCTCTTCCTCGAGCACTAATCCTACTACAATTCGCTATGCTCGTGAATTCCGTCTACATATTCATCTGAAGGGCCATTAGTACCGTACGTGTGTGGTCTCAAAGCCCATCTTCCAAATACATGCTTTCGAGTGGGACGAGCCGCTTCCACTGTCGCTTCCGAGGCTGTAGCGCCAGCTATCGGCGCAAGGAGCATCTGCGTCGCCATGAAGCTCAGCATACCGGCGCCCAGACAGCTACTTGTCCCTTCTGTGATCGCACCTTCGCTCGCAGGTACTTCTTATGAATTGAAGCTCTAGTCACGTGGACTTAACTAACAACAATACCAGTGACACTCTCAATCGACATATCCGACAGGACCATGAGGACGAACAAGTACAGCCATCTCGCGCGATTCAGGCATGTCGTCCATGTCGGATAGCCAAAGTCCGATGCCGAGGAGGTAATCCATGCAAGCGTTGTCAAGATAAAGGGCGTCATTGTACCTTTGACAATCGTACCCCTGCTCAACCGTGTTTAGCGACAACCCCTGCTCAGCCTGATAGGAGCTTAGAGCTTCAACGCGCGTTGTTCAACCATAATAGCGACGGATGCCGTACGCAACAGTATATCGAGTTGTATTTCACTCATTTTCATCCTCGATGGCCATTTCTCCATCGAGGCACGTTCAGCGCTTCGCACGAACCATCGTTACTTTTGTACTCTGTTGTCATGCTTGGCATGTGGGTTTCTGGCAAGGAAGCTTGCCAAAGATCGGCTTTAGATATCCACAAACGACTGGGTGTTAGTATACAAGAACAGCAGGTCAGTTCCGATAGATATATCTGAACTATTCCGAATGTGTACTGACAAATGGAATTGACATAGACGGCCTGGGCAGGTTTGGTGCGTCAGCCGGGGAGACCAACGTCTGCTTGGCCCATTGCAACTTACCAGGGCATTCTTCTTTACCTTATATTCTCCCTCTTAGCGGTCTCAGAGGCCCCTTGTAGGTTGGACCTAACTATCCAACTCTCCGTATATGACCAGAGCATCTTGGCGACCCTCGTACAGACTTGTCTCCGGCATGACGTATTTTTCTACCCTGCCATGCTAGGACGTTACCAGGATATCGACTCCGTCACGTGTATCTGGGTCGGTGTAGAAGAGATCAAACGCTTTGCGCTAGCGTTGTACAAGGTATGCAGGATATCTGGTCGCGTTTGTCGAAATAAGGCGGACGACCCCGATGGCCTGCAACTACTGCGTCTGTCTGATATGCGGTTCCCTATACCAGACAGCAACCAGTTATGGGAAGCTGAATCTAATCCGGAACTTTCTAATTTGCTAGCGAAAACATACAGGGATGCAAACCTTGAGAGAAGACGCGATGCCAAATGGATATCCGAGTGTGGAGGATTGTTGGATGATGCTGATCCTGGATTCCATTGGATTTAATACATACCCGTCTCCTTACTGGTATATACCAGACCAATTCAACTTTGGACTACTTTCTGTATACTACAAACTATCCATATGCTCGTGCCATCATTGAGTAGGTGGCCTTACGATGATGTCGTGTCTTTCTGAACCACATGCGTCTTGGCATGTTTTCCATGATTCCCTAACTTCCTCATCTATTTCGTTCAGTTTCCATTAGATTAACTTGTAAATAGTAGGCGTTCTTCAATTTATGCCTCCACAGCTTTCATGGTAAGAGATCGGCCATATTACACATACATATCCACAGCGATATCCACGGCGCTTACAAATAAGGACAGCATTTGAAAATGATCTAGCGGTAGCGGTAGCAGTATGTTGACTATATTAATATACTAATACCTCAATTAACTAGAGCTTTTTCTGTTTGAAAAACGGATGAAGCAGTTCCTTACATATATGGTCGTACTCGACATGCACCCTCCATTCGGGGCCCGCGGGCACACTGCAACGCTACCTATAACCGACGATTGGCCGAGGCTAGGCCGCGCTTGCAAATGCAATCAATGTTGTACAGGCCCCCGCTTGTATACAAATACACATAGGGGACCAGGTAAAGAACATATATACTCTAAAAATATCCCATGCGACTTAGTCATGGCCAGCTACCGAAGCTTAATCACAAACACTCCAGTCCCTCAAGAAGACATCGACTTTTTCTCGTCTATATCATTCGCTCGTCCGTACCTGAGCAAGCGTTAGCCCTTACAAGCCAATCTCATTCATCACGCGATATGAGAGTAGAGATGGATCCAACCAATTTTTCAGCAAGGTGATTAATACGCCCGATACGGTCCCACGGATGCTTCCTCTCATGCGGAAGAGCGACCTGAACCCAAGCGAGGCAGCACCAAAAATCAAGATCTCAGTATACATTTACCTGCGCCCTCCGGGCCTGACTATATTGTTTTTGTTCAATTCAGCCCTGCAGTAACTGGGTTTCAGGACACAGTTCACGGCGGGGTTCTAGCCGCCATGTTCGATGAAGCGTTTGGTCTCTGCGCGGAGGGATACAGAGTCTATATCTCCGAAGACCGGACACCAGTGTATACCACCAATCTCGAGATTATTTATCGTGTGCCAGTGGGTACACCCAGCATGCTGCTTGTAAAGATTTGGGTCAATCATCGGGAGGGAAGGAAATGGCTCCTCGAGGCTCAGCTTGTTGGCGAGGAAGGCACAATTAGGGCGGAAGGCAAGTCGTTGTATATTAGCTCCAGAACGAGTGCGGGGCTGTAGAAGGTCACGGTGTAATTATGGTCTAATGCGCATGTGGGCATCGAATCACCCAGTCACCACTTTACTGACATTAACTATGTTATATGGCTTCCGGTCCACTTGCTTCGCGCCCAAGCTGTAGAGTACACCTATTTCAATATAGTCGATATATCACTGTGCTTTATTGAGTGAGCTTCAGCAGTACTACTCTGATAGTTTGTGTAATAGAGGCGAGATAAGCTTATTAACTTAGTAATTAGTGGCAATATCAATGACGATCAGAGAAATAGATTTGTATGAACTATAGCCCACAGCGAATGTAGCCACTAACCGCAAACTATGCACATGGCATCACACGCGATGCATTCGACAATCTTGACATACTCTCAAATGGCAACGACGGCATTGGAGAATAAACTTCCAATGACGATCCTCGCACATCTCGCATTGGAAACCACGCCTACCCCCATGATCGATCCGTTGAAACCGCCCGGAGTGCTGGCATTCATGGGTATTAAGTAAGTCTTCCTGCACCTGTACCACACGGCGTTGACGCTCCTGCTCGGGCAGTGGATCAACTGCTTCACGGTCAACGACCTCTTCAGCTCTCGTCATTAAGTTGTGCTCATGCCAACGTTGACAGGGACAGGTTTTCCATCGCAGACCACACAAGTAGCAGAACTGGGCTCCACAGTTGCATCTGAATATGGTGTCAGTGTCATCCCCGGGGTTCCTTCAAACAGGAGCGGAAAGAAGCAACTCACGTTATATGGTAGCATCCCCTACCCAGTTGCACTACAGCCTTGCATGCGAAGCAACGCTGCCACCCTTGGCTTGCGGCAAGGTCTAAAGTCGCCTTAAGCGAAGTATCTTCGGGGCAATCATCATTGTGAAAGGCACTTTTGCACATCGCACACGTTGAGGAGCCGCAGTAATTGCATTCTGCCTTGTCGGCTGTGATATTGGTAGGAAGTATGAATCTGCCACATTGGATATTGCTGCAGTAAGTTCTGTCTGTTGTTGAAAACTCAATTTCTACATTCTTGAACGTATCCAACTCTTCTGTGGACATTTTTGTAGAAATAAGGGGCAGGGGAATATGTCGCCTGCAGCACCTTGGAGGGAAAAGTGTTTGATCTTTGGTGGCTCGCATGAAAAGGCTTTTGACGCAGTCAGTGCAGTATTCGTCGCCGCACTCCAAGTGGACTATTTCGTGCGGTCGAAAGCTGTCACAGCAGACACAGCACTGAACTTCCTTTCGAGATAGTTTCTCAAGCCCGTATTCTTGGCGTTCTGCATATGTCCTCGAAGGGCCACCTTCATCAGAATCCGATTCGAGTTCAATGGCAGTCTTACCACCAAAGCGGTTGATGGCGATGTGCAAGGATTTTCTTTGCTGAACCGGATACCCAGGGTTGACTTCGCGATACGGTGGAGGATTTTCTAGCTCGGGATCGCCGCCACTCATTCTCATAGCTAGGTGTCTGTCGTTTTCAGCTTGCGTTTCTCCATTTCTGATCTCGCTAATTGCTCGTCCGTCCGTGTTCACAGCGTGAGCAATACTGTGAGCAAGCTTCAGGCCGTTTAATAAGTCAATCTGAGCTTGCACCTCCCGTTGGAAAGTTGAGATGGCCAAGTCAATGTCTTGAACGCTATCTGCTCGGCATTTGTTTTTCTGATTCTCATTGAAGCAGTTGATTTCCTCTAGTTGCTGCAAAAGAGCCATAACATCGTCATCTGCTTGTACCGGGAGAGGCCCAACTTGGTTGGTTTCGTGGGCCATTATCGCGGACCGTATTGAGGAAGTCCAGTGGAGTAGTATGGTGGTGGAAATTCAGAGCAAGAGTGGTGAGGATGTTTGATTTCCTATCTAGGGATCTAGCTGAGAAGAAGAATAAATACTCTGTGGGATGTTAAGCGATGCCCACCTGACATATGGGACGCCTTATATGTCAACAGAACTGCTTTCAATTTTTAACGGAGTGGAAAGCAGGGATTTTATAGTCTGGAGCAGCCGTTAACGTAACGCAGGACCGGAATCCTATCATGGCCTTTTATGGACACGTCCTAAGTTATTTTCCTTTAACGATGATCGCTGTAGGAGATCTGTGTAGGTTTAGATCAATAACACGGCTTATGATTGGAACTTCAATAGAAAAATGAATAACGCGGCTAGATTGACCACCAAAATGGCTGATTATATTGAGAATCTCCTTTCAGTCTAAGGTGACCAAGCAGAATACGGGGACCTAAATACATACAATGTAGTACAAATAAGCTGGCCTGGTCTCCTAGATTATAGAACGGTCTCATCATCTGGCAATCACTCGCTATTTATTCCCAACCAGTAGTCAAACGACCACCCAGGATTTGAGTGACAATCGCACCGTAAATGCCGAGCTGAGCCATCGTATAGACCACAAAAGATAAAATGAGGATCTAGACTCTGGGAAGGCATTGTTGACCTATCTAGTTTGAAAAGAGTCCAAATGAGCTACTGGGATAGCAAATACGGATGTATACGTAAGTGTATACGTCTACACTTCCATACTTTTGTATAATTTTGAACCATAAATTAGATCCTCCAAAGAATTTTCCAAGGGGAAAGGGTTTCCGACATATGCAGTGATTTACTTTATTTGCTAGGCTTGTCATCCGCTGCCGGCATTTGACTATTGCAATCATAATGATGTTGAAGAATCCTCCATCTCTATACAACCGAGGCCGTTGTTCCTGGCGCTTGGCGTGGTTCCGGTCGCATAAACCACCAATTAGAAAAGGCCGTCTGTCTAAAGGCCCACTATATCCTCGTCTAGACCGTGCCAGTGGCCAATCAGCGGAGATTTTAAAAATGGTCCTGGATCTAATTACGTGATGGTTAGGGCAAAACATCCCAATCGGGATAGTTTTTAGCCACTTTTTTTGTTGATTGATCCACAACTTCAATAAACACTCGATGACTGAGTTCAGGAAAACAAGCGACAAGCTTCTTGTCTTCGGTTCATATCGCCAATCATGGCCAATTGCCATTGCTCTCCATCGGATGCCAGCTGAACGCTTTTGCAGAGCCCCGCTAGGTCCGGATTTGTTCCCCATGTTCTCCACACGCTGGGAAATCTTCTCATCCGAACGAACCAACATTACTCAAGAATGGTTCTTGTGCCAATTCACCGTTCCCCTCCCGGACGCACTGACCTACCTGCTTGATTCACTCAGACACCTCTCCAGGGGAGGAGTGTGGCAGGGTTTGTGGCAGTGAATTCTCTTCTCCAACCTACGACCCCTTTGACCAGGCTGAGGCGTTTTCGAATCATGGTTGCAGCAGTTACACAAGATGTCGCAGGCACCCTACAATTCGGACGATCACCACCATGCCGCCGGTCGTGGTGCCACCGCTCGTCAAGATCATCACCTCCGCTCCGATAGTGAATTCGACGATGAGGACAACATCCCGAGCCTCCGCGGTTCGGCCACCACAACCTCCATGAACTCCGTCCCCAATCGTTTCCGGACGATTCGGGAATCTGGTGCACGGCTCGCCGCTCGCCTCGGTCGTCCCATAGATGAAGGAGATGCCCTCGATGCCCCCCTCCATCCCGAACAGTATGATGCAACCGAAGAAATACAGCTGTTAGATATGACGCCGGACGGACAATCCAATCAAAACTCCTATCAATCAAAGCTGCAGAGTTCGATGGTTTCTCAGGCCCGCTTTATGGTGCGGAAGCTAGGCGTCGGAGGAAAGCTCCCAGCAGAATCCAGCATGCCCGATGACCGTGACGTGAACCGGGGCGTATTTTCGTATCTCCTGCAGCAGCAAATGGGCCATCGTCGGAATGCCAGTCAGAGCAGCATAGGCACATTTACATCCCTCGTATCTCAGGACGAATCCCCGTCCTCGTCGACGACAGGCCAGAGGAAGCGCCGAAAGCAGAAGTGGTATGAAGGCGAGGATGGAGGCGGATCGAAGGGCAAACAGCCCGCGAAACAGATCCGACTGACCAAGCACATCGCGGCCATTTTAACTCGCCAACGGTATATCATGCTCTTGTGTCGTGCGATGATGAAATATGGTGCCCCGACCCATCGACTAGAAGAATACATGCGGATGACAGCAGATGTGCTAGAGATTCAGGGTCAATTCTTGTACCTGCCAGGATGCATGATCGTCTCCTTCGACGATCCACTTACCCGGACGGCAGAAGTCCATATGATTTCCGTGGTGCAAGGGCTAGACCTGGGCCGGCTCGCGAACACGCACAATATCTACAAGAATGTGGTGCACGATCGGGTCAGCGTCGAGCAAGCGATTGGTGAGCTGAATCAGCTCATGGACCGCAAAAGCCGCATTCATACAGCTTGGAGCTTGGTGTTCATGTCGGGGTTGGCCAGCGTCGCGGTCGGGCCCTGGGCCTTCAACGCGCGGCCCATTGATATGCCGATTATATTCGTCCTCGGCTGCCTTCTCGGGTTTATGCAAAATGTGCTCGCCCCGGCGTCACCCGTTTACTCTAATGTCTTCGAGGTCAGCGTCGCTGTTTTGATGTCGTTCCTAGCCCGCGCATTCGGAAGTATCCGGGTCGGGGGAACGCCCGTGTTCTGCTTTTCTGCCCTGACTCAGTCCTCGATTGCACTGATCCTTCCCGGATTCTCCGTCCTGTGCAGCAGTCTGGAGTTACAGTCTCATCAGATCGTGGCCGGCTCAATTCGACTGGTGTATACGATCATTTACTCCCTCTTCCTGGGCTATGGAATCACGGTAGGCATCACGATCTACGGCCTCCTCGATGGCAATGCCACGACAGAATCTTCGTGCCCGTCGGCGAGTCTCAATATCTATGGAAACGAGTATATCCAGCACTTTGTGTTCGTGGCAATCTACTGTGCCATAGCCGCGGTGCTCAATCAGGCCAAATGGAAGCAACTCCCCGTTACGGTCATCCTGGGCGTGAGTGGATATGTCACCAACTACTTCAGCCAGGTGCTCGATAGCAGACTGGCCAGTACCATTTCCGCCTTCACCATTGGGCTCCTTGCCAACTTGTACTCTCGATTTTGGCATGGACATGCGGCGGCAGCCATTATCCCGGGGATGTTCACCTTGGTGTCGTCCGGTCTCGCGACCAGTGGATCGATCATGTCCGGGCTGGCCTATGCCGAGTCCGTGAAGAAGAATACCGCGAATAACAGTTCCACCACGGCGGTGCAAACTTCGTTGTATGGTTTGGGATATAGCATGGTGCAAACGGCACTCAGCATCACGGTGGGTTTATTCCTCTCCGCGCTGGTCGTCTATCCCCGAGGGAAAAAGAGAAGTGGACTTTTCAATCTCTAGCATTTAAACGCTGCTCATTATCAGACTAAACTATGCCTATTATTAGATTAGAACATCAATTCTTTGTAGTAGGCTGTATCTTTGAAGACATCCGTTTTGGTATCCATCGATACCATATTCTCCTGGGGGTGGTCCAATCATAGCTCTAGTGACAATCCTGTCCCTAATATGGTTAAATAACTCCGGAACTTGCATCAAATTGCCCGGGTGGTCTAGTGGTATGATTCTCGCTTAGGGTAATAACCCCAAGCACATTTGCGAGAGGTCCCGCGTTCGATCCGCGGCTCGGGCCGTTTCCTTTTTTGCTATATATATATATGGTTGGTATATATACTATATTTATTGTTATCCCTTTTTTTTGGCCCATTTTTGTTTGTTGAATTGCAGTGGACTTTTGGTCGCGTAGGCTCCGTATCTGGCTTGATAATGTATTCGGTATTCCAATCCTTTGGTAACCAATATTGTGCCGTTGGGGTGGATGGAATCCGGTGGATGATGGGTTGAGAAACCTCGGCTTGTTTTGGAATATATATACTATATAGTCAGTCCCCCGGTAGATGATCCTCCAAAAACCACACCACCCTCATACCGATGGCAGGTTCATAAATAACCCATGTCTATAAATAAAAGGAAATATACGGGCCGAGTCTCAATTGGATGGACATTGTAGCGCTTGTGGTACCAATATCATCTCACAATGCACTTTGTTTGATAGTTTGGCAATGAAGCCTGACTCGATGACTTCCACGGCACTGAACTCGGTTATAATTGCGGTGGGGCCACTATGGTAGTGTGTAACGCTCCTGCAGATGCGCTCTCCATGTCTTTAGGTTGGGGTGGGGACTAACGTCGAGTCAACCCCATAGGAGTCGCAACTTTGAACAAAGCAACATGATACTCTCTGTCGTGCTAAGAACCCCATGGAACAGACCTGGCAAAGAAAATGCACGTACTCGAGCTCGGACCAAAGTAAGATTGTAGTAGTTCTCAGCAGCCACCTTGTGTTGTAATATTTGCGCCTCCGATGCTTGACAGGTGCTGTAATTGCTCAGCGCTCCGTCTTTCTCCCGCTGGAGTTCTTCGTTGGATGCCGTGCACGTGCTCAGTGTAGTCTCCGCGGCTTTCTTCTCCCGGTCACACTCCACATTCTGGGTGGTGGTAAGTGCATTTTCATCCACCTTGCACGTCGCTTCTGCGTCTTTCTGGCATTTCGCCTCGCGATTTACCATTTCCAGTGTTCTCCCCGCAAGGACTTTCAAGTTGGCGAACAGCCCTCCCAACGCTTTGTCCGTGCCGTCCCCCGGAGCCCTTTCCGAGATGTACACCAGCTGTTCCATCCAGGAGTATGCGGAGTCCAGATTACGACCCATAGCACTGAACTTAGACCCGATTACTTGATTTTCAATCAACTTTCTACCAAACGTTTCGAGGATCAACGCATGTTTGTGTGCGTCTTCGGCACAGATGCGGGCCATCCGGAGAGCTGTACAGGCTAGCCACAGTCGTTCATGATTGAAATCTGGTCTTAGTTTCATGAGCTTCCTCTAAATAAATACTATACTGTTGGACAACGTACTGTTCATAATGATAGAAAACCCTTGTTCTCTTGTCCCAACATGTTGGACACCGGAACCTCCACCTGATCGAATTCGATATAGGTTGACCCTCTCAGATGTCAGTCCCTCGAATATAACAAGCCAACACCAGATACAACTAACCGCTCGCATGAACCCCAGAGTTCTCAATCTTTGCATGCCACGCCTTGCGCTTTCAGAGGGATAACCAGTGCCGAAATACCATGGATGCCCCTCCCCTCCAGTCCTCACAGCCGCCGTGCAGTAATCGGCGAAGATACCATTAGTGATCCATTTCATTGCACCATTCACAATGTATACGTTACCCCTTCTCTTGGCGGTTGTGGTGATTCCAGCAACATCAGAGCCAGCTATGTAAAACGATGATCTTTATAAGAATCCGACAATGAACTCAGGCGAATCACAACCTACCATCTGGTTCCGTCACTCCCAGGCAAAATCCCACCCTCCCGCGTAGCAAGTCAGGAAGGAACCTCCATTTCTGCTCTTCGTTGCCGAAGTTGATGACGGGAGGTCCACCAATGGAATTCCCACATGCCAGCGCCCAGATAGTTCCAAGATGCCCGCAGCGCGCCAGTTCGTCAATCACAATAAGGTCGTGGAATGCATCCCATTCTCGTGAATCAATATCTCCAGGGAGCCGCTGACCGCCTATGTAGTCGCCTGCCAGAGGAAAGGCCGCTACTGCAGTATAGCCGAGTTCGGCATGTTGTCTTTGGGTCTGTCGTTGTAACACTTTTTAGCCATGAGACTTCTCTAAAGATCATTGGACTCTTGAGGGGCTAATCTCTGGTGGAAAAATCCTTGCTTTTCCCAGTCTTCGCAGAAAGGTGCAACGTGAGTGTCGACGTAGTCGCGAACCTCTTCTTGCAAGAGCCTGTGTGACGGGTTGTAGTATGGGCTGTATGTGCGATTAAGCCACAGTGGGTCTGCGAATGGGACCTTTGAGTCTGAAGCCATGGTGTCCGTGCTACAAGAAATATTCCTTGCTATTTTTGATGTTAAGCATTGTTCACCAGGCAGAAGAGTGCTCTCCAATATAGAGCTAGACGATGGGTATGCTCCATCCAGACTCGGATCGGCCTCGGGCCGCGTGCAGAGGGCAACGATTAAAACTGGGCATGGTTTTCCTGATCAGTCTAAACCGGGGATAATACCCAAAGGGTTCCGGGGTTTGCGCTAGCTCCGCCAGCAGTGCCCGCCAGGTGTAGTAGTGCCCCCCCAATAAACGGATATCGGACCGATCCTCACGTAGACGATCAGCGGTCCGGTCGGTCCGACTCCCTTAAACCCGTTTTGATATAGCGTATCGCGAAATCAAGCAAAATACTACTAATTATGATCATAACAATTCCAGAGTTCAGCTGATGATCGTCAGTCTGTACGAAGTAGGTATTGGAGGTTGCACAAGAACTCATATGATGTACATCCTAAGATTGTGCATTTAGCCTGGCAAACATAGTAGAACACGGCCGTAATATTAAGGGATTCCTCATTCCTACAGTGAACAATTTAATACACTGAAGCCTCATAAACAGCCGACCACCATGCATCCTTCAACCTCTGAAAAGCCGTTGTCTTGCCGCCAATATGTGCTGTAATCGTCTTCCGCGCAGCGAGGAGATGGATATCAGGAAAAGCTCGGTCCTACCTCACAATGTCAATCTAGACAGCTTGCGAGCACAAATTGCCTGTAATCTACTGACCTCTCTTTCAACATCATCACCAACACCTGAACCAGAAGCCCCTTCAGTAACTGGGGTGCTAGACCCTTGTATAGCCTCCAGAACCCCTCGTGGCGCTTGATGTAAAGAAGTACCTCAGTGAACCCTCGGAAAGGTTGGCCACGCCGGCATTCCGGTGGCTGTGATTGTAGCATAGCCTTAGCTGCTATAAGGGGGTGAGTGGCAATGGTTGCCAAAGCTTTTGATAAGGCCCCGAGGACTGAGAATGGAAATTATTCAGTCAGTCACAAAGAGGCAGACATGCGCTGGACATCAGAAGTGAAGGGGCGCGCGTACAAAATGTATCAACAAAGCCTATCTGCCTGCCGAAACGCAGCAATGTCGCTCGCAGCCACTGATAAAACCCATACGTGATCATCGAGTTGACAAACAAAATCAAGTTCACCTTGAGACCTTTCCACAATCCAGTCCAACCATGTTCACTTGGTAATATCTCCCTCACGATACACCACATGGACTTTGCCTCAGCTGGTGTCCTGCAGGTCCCCTGGCGTGTGACAATTACCGTGACGGGGTTAGTACACAACTGGGCTATAGCGCCTCCAAGAGCACCGAGTCCAAGTTCTTTGAGGATACTATTAGAATCCCACAGATTATGATTTTGAAGAACTGTCTGATATAAAATTCGCGTTTTCATCGACCAGTAAAAATAAGCAAAGTTCATAGACGCTGTACTAATAATGGAACTTCCCAGCCCTCGATATAGGCCAGATATGCCTTCTTCGTGGAGGATTTGAGATATAGCGCCAATTATGTTGTCGTACAGAGCAGTGTCGGCAGGGGGATTTGAGATTTCCTCCTCAGTAACTTGGATTTGCAACTTCGTCTTGATGCTGCGGTGAAGTTAGAGAGAGTAGGCAATTTGACAAATAGAGACACAAAGAAGGTACAGGCGAAAAGGGTTCGTAGGTGATCCTTTCAGAAGGGACGGTAGCATACATATCGAGAGGGTAAACAGCGGTATTCGCTAAAATGCCCGCCACAGTCCCCGAGACGACAGCCTCCCACGGCGACGACCGCTGATTGTGGCCCATTATTGTTACTTGCTTTGTCTACGCCCATCTTGCATAACGGACAGCTAATCCAGTTCTATCTATATCTCAGGTTCGTCGGGGGTGAAACCGTCAGCGCACCGGAACGGGCAAGCGGACCGCGGAACTGATGATCCGACAAAGCTCCATTGAGACGTCACAATGAGCCAGGTGTATTATCAGAGCATTCCATTCCTCGGTGTGTTGCAGCTTAGAGAATGCTCGACTTCATTCAGTCGCACCGTCGGTGTCATGCCACTTTATCCGCATTGTTGCCTATTGCCTGATGAAGATCAATTAGAGTCAATTAGAGTCAATGAGAGTCAATACCAAGCTGACCTAAGATGATTCGCCTCAAAAGCCCTCTCTCAGCTTTCATCCTCTGAAGCATATAGCACTTAGCAATAAGATCCCAACATGCGCGCCACCTTGGTGAGTCTCCTTCGCGCACCATGACCGGTTGATATTTGTGTATATAAGCACCAACTACCAGTCTACCACACCTGGTGTTATTTGTTCTGTATATAAGTGTACCCATAAGCAGACCTAATACATACGACCATAGGGTGTGGAAAACAGGGCTTCCCGTCCGCTCAGCCGTACTTAAGCCACACGCCGGCCGGTTAGTAGTTGGGTGGGTGACCACCAGCGAATCCCGGCTGTTGTATGTCCGTGTTCACCAGTTCTTTTTGATTCGTTGGGTTTAGTGCCCGTGCGCTGCTTTGTCTTCACCCTTCTTCACTTAAGATGTGTAGAAATTAGATTTTATGAAGGATCTTTTTGTAATGGTTTTATAAGCATGATTCAGAATAGAATTATAGTATTAGAGTTTATAGCTTATATTGAATCTTTATTAAAATAGCACTAAATTCTTCTTTAACTTTTTTTAGTTTATTTTTATATAAGTTATCTTATTATTTAATCTCTCTCCTGAGTTTGGTGAGCTCTTCCACCAGTTTGGTGGTGTCCAGGTCCTCGCCCTCCGTCAAGGGGTTATTTAATACTGATTTATTATATTGGGTTGCTGGCCTGCCTTGCTTTTTCTTCCTCTGTTGGGGGTGCGTGTTTCTCTGCTTGGTTTCTTTCTCTTGTTCTCGAGCATAATTGTTGGGTGGCTTGGTAGTGCGTTTCGGTCTCAACCGCGGTGGTGAGTCTTCGTGTTCATCGCGGTCCGGTGGTTCAGGGGTTCGCGTCGCGGCCCGTCCCGCCGGGAGGTGGCCCGGAGGCATTTTTCGCACAATCGGTGGTGATGAACGAAGCCTTCTGTGCCTTTCGTTGCTACAGGGTCGAGTCTGGGGGTTGTCTCAGGTCATATACAGTCCGGACGCCGCTGTCACCTAATTTCCACCTCAGTTACAGGGTCTAATTTCAGTACACCTGGTTGCAGAAGTGGTGCCAAGTCACTGTCATTATGGTTATAGTGAGGGTCCTAATTTCAGTACACCTGGTTCATCGCTTTTACAGTGTCTCCGGATACCAGTGTCACCACTTATACCCTTTGATTGTTTCAGGAACCCTAGGGTGAAACAAAGCTGTAGAGCTACTAGACGTTCCAAAACCGGCTTAGATTACAACTAGCTTAGGTCGATCATTGCGACTTGGTCTGGCTCTTCTCGACCCCCCAAAAGGTTTAGGGGTTGGTGTTTTTGGTGTTTTCAGTACTCGCAACGGCTTTACCCCAACAATACGCAATGAATGTCGTCTTAACTTGCTCTCTATGTAAACCGCAGCTTAATGCGTCGCACAGCCGACACTGCGTGCTTCGGGAAGCAGTTCAGAATGGAATCAGTACAGGTAAGCTGCTTCTGCGCGACCGTGTGGGCGCGTGCAATGCTCATGGCAATAACCTTCAGACACCCGCTGTTCACTGTGGGTGCTGGTCGATCGCCGTTTGAGCTCTACAGATGGACCGCTTCAATCAGCGTTGGATCGATAGTTTCTTTGGATATCTTATCAATATTTTTCCTTTTCTTATTCAAGCCCCTTCTACCTACCAACTGGTGATCTAGATACAGATATCTTTGCGGTCATGAGTGATAACGGTGGAAGGGCCGTTAGTAGAGACCAATTTCCGGTTCCCTTAGCCCCTGAGCTCTTTCAAAAATTTATAGCTTCCTTGACCGGAGGAGGACATCGTCAATCTTAGGGAGGTTTTGCGCTATGGCCCCAGCCCCCGTCAGTGGAAAGAACTTGGTCGCAAATACAATATGGAAGGAAGTGCAGACTTTGAAGTCTTTGAAGTCAACGTACGGACCCTCGTCAAGAAAGTCCTACGAAATCCACCGGGCCGATATCGCCGTACAGCAAACTACAGGGCAGTCTGGGACAACGTGCGAATGGTTGCGATGGCTATGGAACGCCCAATCGATCTTGTACAGGTTCCAAGGCCTATAGATGTGCCCTATGTAGTGGTCTTAGATCAAAACCTACCAAATCTGGTTAAACGATATGCATTACCTATAAAAGATGTGTCGCAACTCACGTTTACTTTCGATGGGTTTATCCTGAGCGGCATCATCTTAAATGGGACTTTAGTGGGTTATAAGGGTCAGACATGGGTTCCTGTTCGCGTGGACGGCTTGAAAGGCCTCCATATAGCGGCTCTTAGTGGGTGTCTTACTACTATTCAGGTTAAAGACGTGGATGGCTGGCAGCGACAGTGGTATGGTCTGTGTCCGGAAAATGGCACTTTCAGTCGTCTAGAGTGGGAGTCGTCCAGAAGCGACCTTCTGATATCCTATGATATGAGCTTATTTTTTGGTGCACCAGGCTTTCGATAAACCGATCACCTAGAAGGACTCGAAGGTGATAGAACTAGCTTATCGAAATGATAGAGACCAACACACCTTGTTCCCGACTCAAAACCCCGTGGACTTATCACTTAACCGACCTGTCTGTACGATCGGCATAAGCGCAGTCATGGCCTGTATCCACTTTGGACTTTTACGATAAACTTTCGACAGGTCATCGCGTGTCAATGCGTACGTTGAGCCAATTTGGGGCCAATTTGCCCTGTGTGCGTTGGAGTTTGCCTGCAAAGATAGAGTGCACCTACTCGGGCCACTGATTATCTCTGACTTTAAACTCTCGTTTCCTCTGCTCCCCGAGGAGTTTCTTATCACCCTGTCCGTCGGAAGTGCCTCGGACGATGGCCATTTGGCGCTAACCGTGAGTTCACCATAGTTTACGACATCATGCGTGATCTGACAGTGTTAGTTTACCAGAGGCAGAAATTGTTCCGTGGCTATTGGCGACCCGTGTGCGGAAGTATCGCATTCATTGAAAGCAGGAAGATGACTGGGAACATGGCCCACAAAGTAAAACTCTCGAGAAGATGCCATTCCTTGCTGTGGCAAGACCAGTGGAGCTGTCGCCATGGGTCCGGTTTGGTCTGTGCTGTGTTAGATTCGAAGTCACCGGAGGGAAGCCCATTAGCTAAGTATGTCTTTACGTTGGGCGGAAGCACTCCGAGTATTACTGTGATGCTGAGGAGTATTCCCACTTAATGCGAATACCGACCTATCAGATAAGTTAATGGTCGGATAATCTTGTATTTCACATAGGAGATATCCTACGTTAGCTTGATTGAGAGAGGGTTTCCAGTCAAATAATGGCCTCGATCGAACATGCATGGAATGCCACGTTCCGAGCACCACTCGCATGGGTAATTTTCTTGGTGGCATTTAATCTAAAGACTGTTAGATTTCGGATGCGAGACTGCCCAAGCCATAGCCACGTTCTTGTGGAAGCATGAGTCGTATGCCGTGCCGTGTTTGTGAGACTGAATGCTATTTATGTTACTGTCTGTCATTATGCATGGCTGTAGTGAAGATCCACTTCGGTAATCGGTGATTGTCTGGTGGTTTGACTGAAGATGGATTTTCTTGAAGCTTTGTGGTGTTTAACATTGCGTTCTGCCTGCTGACTAATCTTTCTTTCACTGCGAAACAACTATATCACGGCATACTATAACAAATGTTGGCCCAAGCTTTCAGTACCCTATTTGCTGCGAATTATTGTCAGGGTTGAGGCTCGTAACGAGCAATCTATATGGTAGATTGAATAAGGGATTATTAATATTCTATATTACATGGTTTAGAGACTTCTGACGAATATTATGAGGTTATATAACTATATAATATTAGTTTAATATAATAATTTTTAATAAAAATCTAAAAACTGGATAAGAAGTACAGCGTCAAGTAGGATAGGATGGCCCCTCCGTCGGCCACAGTCTAGCCGTGGTTGTCACATTGATAGACATAGTTGATAGTAATCAGACAGTCGTCTTCCCTATGGAACGAGCCACACTTAGAACAGCCACCAATTTTGCGGATGTTCTGGTAGTCGTTCCACAGGTCGTTACCACTGATACTGCAGCTAGCATCACCCTGGATAAAGACGCTGCAGCTCCAAGTCTGATCGCCCCAGCAGTTCCCGGATTGGTTAATTCCGGTTTCGTTACTGAAGGGGTAAAGTTAGTAATGGCATTGAGCATAAGAGGCATAGGGAGATCTTTGCACGTCAATGGAGCAATGACTGAAGACAAACTAGGAGGGGGGTGGGGGGGTGGTTACTCACGCAGACGTAGCAAAGTAGAAGGGGTCGTCGTATCGCTGCAGGGTATTGACAGCGTGGTCGCACCACTTCACAAAATCCGGGGTCGTGCACATGGATGAGCCCTTGCAGTCATAGGCGCTGGGGTCAGGCCCAAAGACGTTGGTCAGGGGGTTGTAGCCTTGTGCCTGAATCACGAATTTGCTTGCGTTGATAGTAGAAGTTCCCAGGGGTAATGTCCACTTATAAGTGTATTCCTTAATATCAAGAGTGATGGGCCCAACCACCGACCACGCTCATGGTGGGGCTGTGGAGCCTTCAGGAAGTGTGCCACTGTATTTGTATAGTGTGGTGCCCTCGACCATGTAGTGGGTGCAGACGTACTCGTCAATTTTGAAGTTGACACTCCATCCCGGATCGGTGTCGAACTCACATCCCACCGAGTTCCAGATATAGAGGCGGATGAAAGCATAAGGAACAAGAATGTCAGCCTGGATAGTAGTCGAGTCAGCCCCAGGAGAGGAGTGGTAGTTGGTGATGATATTCCCGTTTGGCAAAGATTTGGTGTCGACCGTAACCGTATTGGAAGCGGACCCTATATGGCCACCTCCTCCCACTGCGCTTACGTGGAATGCGTGGCTAGCCCCTGGTTGGAGACCGTCAACAGTGATCATGGTCATTGAGCTAGGGACGCTTGCAATAACGCTATTCCCTGAATACACATAATATCCAAGAACATTCAAGGCCGCATTCCAGGACAATGTAGCAGAAGTATAGTCTGAGGTTAAGACTAACAGTCCAGACACCGCTGCTGCTGCGCTTCCAGATAACCAGGATGACGTATCAGTGTTTAATAGAGAACCACCCTTGATTGCACCCATCATGCTCTGGATATAGGAATCGCCGGGCAGAGTATTATATGGATTAGACAAAGTGTCATCTGTGAGCTGAAGGAAGCCAGCTCCACGCTTCTTAGTTAACTTAATTACCTCACTAACCACGGATTCCAGCACGTTGTATACAATGTGCCAGAGTTTCCGCGGGTCCTTTGGTGTCCAATCGTTAGGTGTGTAGGAATTAGTGTATGCTGTGTAAGACAGCTTAAAAGTCAGCAGTGTGTCCATAGTATCCTCGAAGCAAGACGTCATGGGTGACCCAAGATTTAGGACTGTATAGACGCCAGGATGGGCACGCTTGATATAGTCGTTGATATACTTGTATAGGTCCACATATTCATTATTGTTGCCATATTCAGGCCAACCCTCGTCGAAAAAGATGCCGCCAATGCTGCTACCATAAAGTGTGTACCGCATATCGATATCTTCCTCAATTTGCGCGGTCCAATCCGCCAAGTCGCCTGAGCCTAGCCGGGTGGTGAATTTCTGATCGCTCACGCCAAGGTATCCGGTCCACACGTAGCCAAGGACTGTTTTACCAGAAGCTGAAGCTCGATTGATTATGTCAGCCCATGTCTTGTCAACGGCAGAATCTGGACCATTCACGACGTTGGCAACTAATATGGGCATCTTCTTCACAGGATACTCGATCAGGCGATTCCAGGCCGCCGGGTCTGCGAGCGGGTTGATGTACAACACCACCGCGATTTGTTCTAAACGCAGGTATATCACATTAGTCCTGCCTTATTTGACGTAAACTGCCAGGGTGATACGTACGACCATCTGAAGCATTTGAGCCTGGTGGAGGATAGTAAGGGCACGTGTCAAAGGAGAGCTTCTCTGGGATAGCTGGAAGCCCATGATCCTGCTCGTTCTTATTGGCCATTTCATAGATAACCAGCGAGGCAATGAGCTCATGAAGCAAGATCTGGGGATGGAATACACGCCCGTATCTATTCATCACTCATTCGTTAGCAAACGTCGGCGTCCGTTGCAACGTTGAAGACTTTTCTTACCCATCTGGCAGGATATTTGGAATCGAAATTCCTGCGTCAGAATCCACGGCACTGTTGAATAGTACCATATTAGAGGCAGTAATAGAGGTAGTAAAAATGTCGGAGATCAAAGCCTGGTCTGAGAACTTGATATTCAGATCCATCAGAAGTGTAATCTGCGCGAATTGGTTTACGGAGCCCTCAAAGGTTCCTTCCAAGTGATTGTTCTGGCTTCGTTTCCAGGGATTACTGCCGCTGGGGTCCCAAGTATTGAGCTCGTAGAACATGAGACCAGTTCTTTTATAAATGTTAGTATACTAGATGAGTGAGATCTAAGCATATACCTTGTGTTGCTTTCAGCTGTCGATTCATCGACACCGTCTTCACAAAAGCGGCCATTAAAATGGCCTACGTAAGAGTCGTAGTCTACAAACTTGACTTTGTCACTGGCTCTCTGTACTGCAGCCGACTGCAGAGCAATTCAAGTTAGTAACAGCTTGACCAGATGTAAGGAAAAGAATGAAAACTAACAATTTGCGAGTTGACAGCATCAACAAGCTTATTTATTATTTTCTGATGATCTACCGTAAGTTTCTGTACTCCCTGAAATTGGTTGTATATTTTCTGGCTAATAATTAGTACCATACGAAACATTGTTTTTATACTACTCACATAAATCCAGGTTGACCAGCTAACTTTATCACACGCGGATGACAGGTCTTCAGCAAAGAATTTGGCATAACTATAGGACCACTGTCAACATGCCAAAAGGAAGAAACGGCATGGCATATACCCAGTGTAGTAGATCATGCCACTATCTTTAGTTAGTATTTAGATTTAAATAATAAAGTATTGTTACTAACTCTGATCCTAGCTTTGCCTTTGTCACTGAGATAACAGAATCCAGGCTCTTGCTAAAGGCATTCCCAGCAATGAGTTGTTTTGTGCGAGCCAACTGCCCATCGCAGCCACGACTTAATTTGTCCCAGTCATAGTCCAGTGCCCATATATAATTGAGTGCAAGAGCCGCTGTCTTTGCCTCCATTACATGGGCTGAGGTCAGGACGGCCCATTGAAAGATACACTGGTTCAGGATGTTTGAGAGCTCAACATCATTGCCATCTAATACCTTACTCATATTAGCTCAGCTCATGGGAAAGACTTTAGGTATATAGAAACTGGCTGATAGCAATATAACCTGCTGGTTCCCGCTGATCTTAGGGATCTGGTCGTTGATGACATCAGCTATGACTACACCAGAGTAGGACTTGAACTGAAAATTGCATGCTGCTGGATCGCCCAGCTGTTCATTGTTATGAATAAGATAAGGATACGCGTGATCATAGCGACTGCACGCCCAATCTTCAGCGGGGAAGATAATTTATTAGTCAATGTACTACAGCCTTGAGTCAGGGAGAGATTGGCTTACCACTCTCCAGGTCACGTACTTGGGTAAGAGTTCCAAGCCAGTCACCAGCGCCAATTCCGGCCGAGTAGGAGTCGCCAATGGCGGCTATTCTTGTGATGAAGAAAAGGTCTGTTGGGTTGAATTTAGTTATATCTCTCGTTATTAAGTGCTCGTAGTTCAAGCTTGCATTTCCTAGCACATTCCAATGCGCAAGAGGATTTGCAAGAGCGCAAGTCCCAAGGGTAGCAATGACCGCCAGGCCATGCCATGGTTGCCCCTGCATAGCGAACAGAGGAGGCGAGGAGGCGAGGCGAGGGAGGAGGAAACAGGACCTTGCGGAGATTCAATACTACCCAAACATCAAATGACAGAAGAAACTTCTTATATATAACCTTGTTCGTGGACTAATAGTAGGGTTGTATAGTGCATCTGTGAGGCTTCGCCTCATGTCTTTTATTCATGAGGATGATACTACTCCTTTCCTCGATGCTACCCTCGCATATAGATCGTCCAGCGAAATATGGTCAGGAACCAGAGATCCACCCGTTGTAGTAGTTCCATGGGGCGCTTTTTTGATAGCAGATATTGATATTGGCTCATGACTGCGGTATTTGCTGGACTGAGACACAATAACGATCAGTAAACGGTTGAGCCAGTAGCGTCGTGTACCTGTCGCCCTACGAGATAAAGCCGACCCACGAGAGTCGGAAATTAAATCTCTGACCCGGTCAGATTTTTTCACCTGATTGTAGATTCGCTGCTATCCCTGACCCTTCAACTACTAGTAGTTGCGTCTTAGAGTCATTTAAAACAACAATCTATACACATATGTTGTGACATGGGCTCTACCCCTGTTTCCTGGGTGCCGGTCACCACTATCTTAAGTCAACATCTCAGTATAGTGATATTTAGCCTGAATTCTGGTGCACAACTGCACCACTGAATACCAGACTCCTTCATGCTTCCAACAATGTACCGCAGTCATGTGTCAATATCTGCCATCAATGTTACTACTGTTTGCACTGGAAAAAGTGGGTCACCAAGATCTCCGTTACTGAGGGTCAAGAAAGCTTTTATTATCAACTCCTAGATCCAAAGGATCAGTTTAAGAAAATTCTGAACACTAGACCATTACAGGAAATCCTTCATCTCTGAACATATCAAACTTACTGTATATGTTCTAAAATTATAGATGTAAGATCCATCCTTCTAGACCAAATAGTTCGCGATAGTTGTGTGTTAGTACACTGATAGATGGGGCTCTGGCTCAGGAACTGGATTGTCACTAAGACTATTTTCTGCTTATAGATTGACTCCTTCCAAACTCGGTTGGTATCACCTGCTGGGAAAAATTCAAACGCTGTGGGCCATTTGAGGGTTATCTAACACGTTGGCTATAATTGGGTGCTAGATTAGCTGGGCTATAATCCTAAGCTATACAAAGTAATAACTCCGTGGGGGCCGTTCCATCCAGCGCGTTGGCGCCGGAAAGCCGACTTCAAAATAAATACAGCGCTATCTTAGGGCTTATTTTCAAGCAGGGTCTTAAGCGGTGGATCCGGTCCTCTTAGTGTTCCTTTAGTGTTTAGAGTTTTTCTAAGTAATCATTCAGCCTAATTGTAGGTGGTCTTGGCCATCGCCCTGAGCCACACAAAGTAATAACTTCATGTCAAGCAGGCTCAAGCTAGGGGCAAGCTAATAAAAGCTTTCTCCGCCTGCGGTGATGGCATTGGCGAGATAGTGTCAAGCTCTGAATAGCTGCAGCTTCTGCTACTAGTGTAGTTGAATTAGCCAATGCCTCCATTTCCTGTACACAGTATGGTTGATTAATATTAGTGCTTCATCATATAGTTTTGATACTGTACTGATTCATAATATGGCTCGGAGCATGAAGCCGTTTCTCGCTTCATTAGGCACCACCCGACTGGACGGGTATACGGCAAGGGCGCGTTCATAAAATCATAAGATCCTCCTGGCTTCACTTCGGCGCTAGTCTGGCATGTTACTTGACTCCAGTGCGTGCTATTTCAAGACAAATACTATATTAGCTAGTGTATACCTCATGTTAGATGTAACCTTCCAATTCCACTCACGCAGGGCCAAGTAGCGCTTGCAAGGTAGTAATCTACTAGGTAATCTCTCTCCTTCCTCCAAAGCGGCAATAGGGCCTGCTTTTCCACTCTGAGGACTGAGACACTGGCAGGTGTAGTGATGGATCATAATAACTTTACTTTATAATCCTGCTGGGTGCTGGACTTCACTGTAGCTTTTAGGTCCCTATCTTGAAACCTATACATTCCCCTTTCCCTCTTGGTAGCAAACCCATCTTCCCGGTTTTCATAATATGCCACGTCTTACTTATACTAATGACTTATAGTGCTGCAAGAGGCGTTCGGTATCATGATTGCGCTCAGGCTTCTCTTACTGACCTTCGTGATCCTATGCGCAATTAGCGCCGTGCTATGCCAGTACGACATCTCAACACGCTTGGAACCCAAAGGCAAGTTAAAGGTGCGTCTGGATTACGGCCTCGCCCTCAACTGGCCAGAAGAACACGCCGCCGATGAAGACCCACAATCACCATGGACCTGGTTCTTCAGCAGCCACCTCACCTTCAAAGAGTCCGTCGACGACATCCCCGCCGAAAAGCTGTGGCAGATGGCAGTCGACGGGTACTATGAGGCAATCGACGAGTGGGCCTGGTACGGCATTAGCAATCGCGGCAAACTGGGGGCCATGACGGTACTTGCTTGGGATAAGCAGATCATCCTCGCCTCGTCGATGAAGGGTATGATGTCGTTTTCGTATGCGCTACTGGATACACCCGTGAGTAAGACACTGGAACTGTGCGAGACGATTTGGAAGGAGGCCGGCAACCCTGAGAAGAAGTGGAAGCATAATAATCAGGGAAAATGTGGCGAGCTGATGGCTGCGCAAATCTACTATTCCATCGGGGGAAGTGCCCTCGGGCAGCAGAAGCATCGGGTTGGGACGGTTACATGGAACATTAAACAGAATGTGCCCCTCCCGGCTGCCCCCTGTGGCGACCCTGCTAAGGTGAGTGAGAGTCAACTGCTACTGGACCTTCCCTACGCAGGTTCCCGGGGTTTGAAATCTGACATGTTTGCGCATAGAAAACCTGGGGGTGCAACTTGGTCGTTGAGAAGCACCCCATGACGTACATGGACATCAACCTCGACCCGGAGGCATATGTTCTGAATGAGCTCGCAGGAGGCACCCTGGATATCATCTAAAAGTCATTATGTGGCAGTAGCTAGAGATCGATCATGTTACTGTGGTGGATGCAATGATGGGAGAACCGACTTTGACTGACGACGAGTAATAGTGTTTACAATTGATGCTCTGTGTTGACAAACTCAAGTGGAATCCCAGTTTGAGCACTCAAGCCCCAGAGCTGCTCCCTCGCCCTAGGCGACCATTGATTTGTATCCGTATCAATCCAGCTTAGCAGCAAAGTAATGCGACTAAGATGTAGTGTCCATCGTGTCCACTCCCTCAGCCATGACTCCAATAGGCCCAGGATGGCGTAATCCTTCCATTCCCATGCAGGCCACTCCTCTTCCATGTTATCCATATTTTGTAGCGCCAAGTCATCCGTGATGGTTAGAAACTTGATATTTCTAGGGATAACATCCTGCAGTCGTTTCGTTCTATCCTGTGCGAATCCCACCAGGAACGCCAAGGGGATTTGGAGTGTCTTGATCTGGTCAAAGTTTACCAACGCTCTTAACGAGCCCACCGCTTCTAACCCAGGGAAAAATTGATCACCAACTGCAGCTGCAGGCTGGCAGTCGGCCGTGATAGCCAAATCCGTTAGACTTCCTTGAACATGAGATAGCGCAGCAGCGATCTGATCGAGGTCCACGGTCTGGGTAACAAAGTCATCCTCGACGCCTGAGTCGTAATACCACTTCCAGCGTAGAGTTTGTAGGTTCTTGGTCACAGCAAGGATTTCCCCTAGATATCCTTCTCGGATATTAGTTAAATCAAGGGATTTAAGCTTTGGTGGGACAGGTGCGTGTGGTGCGGGCCACGCCCATTTATCCGGGTTCTCAATTGAGGCGGACACGTGTTGAAGATTTGGTAGATAAAAGAATGGCAAGATATCTAAAGTATTCTTAACCTTCCTGTCGCATGCTTCGTCTCTAGACTCACAATGAATGAAAGACAGTTCTCGAAAATGCTGAAAATTACCCAGCTTATAAGTCCCAGGCTCACAGATTGCTGATCGGAGCACTATACCAGTAAGGGCACTCTGTCGCGTGAAAGCGCAGCCAAGGTGCAGATATTTCAGACTTGAGAGCTGTGCTAATAGCAGCGCAACAAGAGCATCTACTGAGCCATCATGGAGTTCCCGACTCCACCAGTCTCTGTATGGGACTCCAGTCCGGTGGATGAACGCGATCGGTTCGTCCAGTTGATCCTCGGGGATGTGAATCTTGGGAAGTTTGAATCGAGTAGCATGTAAGGCGTAGGCTTTGCCGTCTAAGTGGAGGCTTCTGATGTGAGCCGCCAGCTGAGGCTTGCTAAGGAGCGTCAGTAAGAGCTGGGTGATTGGCGGGGGGTCCTCAAGTTTAGAGTAGCCGCCCTGCTTTTGCCAAGTGAACTGAATTTTCGAGTATAGTAGTCGCTCGGCGATTGTCCGGAAGTACTTATTCACAAGACAAAGTGCCTGGTGTTCAGGAGGCGATAGTAACTTGAATACCAGGTATAAGATGTCTGCTGGGTAGCTATTCCAGTTAAATACTGCTTTGTTTATCTAGGATAGATTAGTATAAATCTTGATATCTACATTGACCACATACAGGTTCCATTTCAATTCCAGGATGACTATGACCAAATAGTCTTTTGCGTATGCGTGCGCAAGCTGCTGGAAGTGACAGATAGCAAAACCCAAACGCGAGTGGGCTATCTCTTATAAAGCCTCGGAGACAATCACTGTAACCTCACTGTTAGGCCAGAAAGCTACAAAAGGTAGTTTTAGCCCAGCCAACGGGGGGCCGGACCGTGTGGTAGTATCGCCGCAGGGCTCCCGAATCCGATTTCATTCGTGGATTTTGACTGAACTTTCGCTTCGTTCTTCTTTTCCAATTAGGCACCGCCAAAGAAAGCCGCGAAAAGTAATACCGCCTAGTGTGAGATGGCAGGCAACGCCTGGTGGGTATTAACGGAGGTCCTATTGGTGCCAGATTGGGGATCCAAACTGCTGTGAATGGTACTCAGCACTCATCATTAAGAGTCTGCTTGCAAGAGGCTTCGGGTCAGTCGGTCATGTGATCGCTTACCAACGCCCTCTTGGTTGCCTGAGGCACCCTACCCGTTGATGCCCGAAGGACCAAGGGCAGTATAGAAGCTAAATAATCTAGCAAGTTTCATAGAAAAGATTAGATGCAAAATAACAATATATAACAGGTGGAATTCGTATGTGGTCACACCATAGTGCTCACTGTAAGCGCATAATTTTGAAGATCTACGCTGCCCACAATGTAATAGGTAAAGTGGGCCGCTAAAACAAGATGACCCCCAAGGACAACATTCGCAAGTCTCTAGACGGCACAAAGCGGCCGGTGGACCCGATCGCGGAAAAAGCGAAGAGATTGTTTAATCGACGACTCATGCGGGAGAGCTGACCTTCATACCGCTGCAGCAGGGGGTCTAAAAGGTCATCAGAAAGTGGTAGACGCGGTAGATGGTAACGCCCCTAGCCGCAGCACCAGCCACCTTGCTCTATAAATAACAGGGTGGCACTACAGAAGGAGCAGATCTTGGACCAGCCCTGGGAAGAAGGGATCACGACCATGTGCGCCAGTTGATCCCAGATTCCCCCCTTTTGGTTAGTTTTGGCCGCTTCCGGCATTGCGTCCTGATACGCCATCTCGTGAGCTCCGCCTCTAACGGTCCTCTCGCTTTTCCTAACTGTCCTGTCTTTCCAATCTCTTCCTTACCAAACCACCCTTTATATCCCCAATCATTCGGACACCGCCGTTATTTACCCGCCGACACCAGGCTGGAACCGGCATCTTGCGATAGGTCAGCAAGTTTCTCCTTGAAGTGTGGTAAAAACAGAAGTGATCCTCGAACATAGCATAAGGCGAAAGCTGAATCATCGTATCCAGTTCCCAGTTACAATACGTTCCCCATCCTGCAGAGCCACCGTTGGTGAGATAAAGATTAAGTCCATTGAATATAAGAGCTGTTTTTTCTCATCACTGGTAGATCCCCTGCTACCATTGCTAGAATCACTGTTATCATTGGATTCTTCGCCTGCTGTACGGGCCTTGCCTCTCTGGCGGCCTCTGTTGCCCCTATGGTCTTTGTCTCTGCCTTTTACTTTATGGCTCTTCTTTGAATCTCGGTCTCTTCGACGTCCATTTGTCTCGTCTTGCTCCTTATCCTTCTTAGGAGCCCTGCAGTCTCTTGCAAAGTGGCCTATCTTGCCACAGTTAAAGCATCCTTTTGATTTGGTTCGGTTCGCAGATTCACCAGCTACCTCACTGGTACTGGTTTCCAGCTGTGACTCTTTCTGCTGTAATCTCGATAAAATCAATCCTCGCTCAAGTTTGATATTGCTAAATAGGGAGTCTCTCATAGTCCCATATTCCTCAGGTAATCCATTCAGAAACATGGTGAGTATCATCAACTCATCAAACCTATGCTTCTGATTACTAACCTCATATAGGTCAGCATTCAACTGCTCTAGCTGTTGAAGTGATGTCTTAATATCAACTTTGGGATCCTTTTTCTGTTGGGTGATTCTTTGAACCAATATGACTGTATCGTATTCAGTCGTTCGCTCGTATCGGCTCATTAGATATTTCCAGACTGCCCCTGAGTTTTTCAGGTCTTGAACTGATGTCTTATCCTCTTGTTGGATATTTCTCTTGATATAATATCTAGCAGTTGCATCCTGGGAGGCCCATAAAGGTTCCTCAAGTAGTTCCCTCAGCTCTTCTGGCTTGTTTTGCCTGCTAAGAGTCTGCTCTACTACCTCCCAAACTCCTTGTATCTCACAGAATTCCCGCTCATCCGATTTCCATGTTCGGACGTTCTGTTTCGTCAAGTTCGGTATATCAAATTGTACCAACTTTATCGGGTTCGCCTCCTTAGGCTTCGGGATAGGAGTCGTCATTCTGACTGCCAATTCTATTCGAAGTTGCTCACTAGGATCTCCAATATCTCTAGTGCTTTGAATCGTTCTCGGTTTGATCCTGTACACAGTATGGTTGATTAATATTAGTGCTTCATCACATAGTTTTGGTACTGTACTGATTCATAATATGGCTCGGAGCATGAAGCCGTTTCTCGCTTCATTAGGCACCACCCGACTAGACAGGTATATGACAAGGGTGTGTTTATAAAATCATAAGATCCTCCTGGCTTCACTTCGGCGCTAGTCTGACATGTTATTTGACTCCAGTCCGTGCTATTTCAAGACAAATACCATATTAGCTAGTGTATACCTCATATTAGATATAACCTTTCAATTCTACTCACGCGAGGTTAAATAATATTTATAAAGTAGTAATTTATTAAATAATCTTTCTCCTTCCTCCTAAGCGATAATAGGGCCTGCTTTTCCACTTCGAGGGCTGAGACACTGGCAGGTGTAGTGATAGATTATAATAACCTTACTTTATTATCCTGCTGGGTGCTGGACTTTACTATAGCTTTTAGGTCCCTATCTTAAAGCCTATACATTCCCCTTTCTCTCTTAGTAGCAAACCCATCTTCCTGGTTTCTATAATATGCCATATCTTACTTATACTAATGACCTATAATGCTGCAAGAGGCGTTCGGTATCATGATCGTACTGATGGTTGAATTGTACATATGGTCTCGCACAATACAAAACAATTGAGCGTATCAGTCAATCCTTGCGCACTGGGCATTATGTAATTTACGGAGGCTATGAGCCGGCCTGGGCATGTCAGAACTTGATGGTTATATTTTACTTGACAAGAGCTTATCTCAGTTTCTGAAGGGCCAAAACAGCTATAGCTCTCATGATGCTATGGGCTGCGGCGACTCCGTCTCCAGGTCACCCAAGCCTCCCATGATACTGCATGTGATAGCATAATAAAATTCCTCTCCACAAGTACCCATCCCAAGACTAGTACACCTCAAATCATGTTTAGTTCCTCCACCTGCGTGACATCTTCAACAAATGTAGCACCATACTCTCTTATCATCTGTATCTTCTCCTCCATATTCATCGCGAAACTTATTCTCCCAAAATCTTCTGGCAGTTGCTCGGTATTTTTAAATCTTAACACCCACACGCCCACTCCATCCGTCGGCCAACCATACACCATCACCTTATCTTCGTCCTCTGTTCTCTCTCTAACGCCCAACAGCACTTCGAGCAAATCCTGCTTACTTGGCCACAACGTCGCACCAGTCCGTCGCATAAGATTACAGAACCTGTCTTCTTCGTCGGCATTGGATGAGCGCTGCGATACATGAGAGCGCGGGAGCGACAGGAAAAGCATATCGAGAAGATCAGCCTCTTTGATAAGAACCCCGCTAGTGGAGGGGTAGCCATAGACTGTGCATCCTAGGGTGCTGAAGACAGTCCGGTCAGTCGCCGATTGAGATGGATCTGTAAGGTATAAGGAGCCCTGGGCCTGTAGGTCGTCCATTACTGTTTGTTGATAAAAAATAGGGAAACGGTCCACGTTTATGGGAAGTAAGCGGCCTATGGTTTGTTGACAGAGAGTTGATAAAAAGTTAAGGGTGATGGTAACGAGTATGCTGCTGCTAAACCTCATGTTAGTTAGTTAGTTAGTTATATTTTACGGCCGTGGCTCACCGCCGAGGCGGTGACCCACCATCCCCGATTGGGCCAAAGGCCGCCAGGGGGTAAGCCCTAGGTGTCTCTAACTAGCTGCTGGTTCTAGTTCTATATACATGTAGGGGACTTTGGCGCGTTTACATAGCTGCCGCAGTCAAAAGGAAGAGGGCCTACAGTAGCAGGTAAAGAGATAATGCCAGCTGCATGGGTCCACCTACACCCCATGACCGATTCTGCCTCCACTGTGTATTTTTTTTTTTTTTTAAAGAAAATGGATAAGAAATAGAAGAGAAGAATATGCTGTCTCAGTCTTGCTGGGATGGGGGGTGTCGTGGGCGGATATCCCCAAAGAAACGGGTCTCAGACAGCCAGGCGGCTAGCTTAACTGCGCCTTTCGGAGTGCCTAGTAGATAGGGGATAGCTGTAGAGGGAGGTCCTGGAGATCGGGGCATACGTCTCTTTGCAACACGGCAGAAGAAGAAGTGTATTGGAGACTTTCTTACCCCACAGCGGCAGAGAAGGTGGGCGTTTTCATGGTTAAAGCGCTCATGATAGCCTGCAAAGTCTCCATGGCCTGTACGAGCAGCCAGGATCCGGGCCAGAAGGGGCCTCGGGAGCTTCAGCTCAGCGGGGCGCCAGGGAGAGGTGGTGATCCAAAGATCTTGGTAAGATTTTGGAGCTGTGGACTGCCAGTGTCTTTGTAAAGCGGCTACAGCATCTGTTTTAGCCCTCCGCCTTAGTGAGGCGTATGAGTGCCTGCTTGAAGCGGGAGGATCCATGGCAGCTCCTTTCAAGCTAAACCTCATGTTTTAATAGTAAGGCTATAAACAGGGAAAGACCTATGTTGGGTATCACGTGACTCAACCTTAGAAGCTCATGGGCGCGCTGTCAGGGTTATGTTGATAACTGTTTTAATATATAGGAATTAGGAAAAGCTCTCTTCAATTGATTGGGCAGGAACCTTGATATTACAAATATATTTATATAAGACAACCCACCGCAATCTCCTATATATGGCCGTATACCACTAACCTTTTCAGCACTAGCTTGAAGGTATTCCCAAGCTTTTGATGTCAAAGTTTCAATTAGTTTGTGTATGGTATGGTTAGAGTTACGTGACATTGCGGTGGGTTATCTTCTATGTAAGCCAGGGACTGTATTGCTCCGCCGAGGTTTACCACTAAACGATGTCCTTGGCGTTATCGTATGGGACCCGAAATACGCACAGGCCTCTGCCTGCTACACACCGATCGCTCACGAACTAAACCCTTGAGCCTGCCTTCGAGCATGCCTTCAAGCAGGCATTATTCGAGCAAGCCTTTTCGGGTCCTAATTAGGAAGGAGACGCCCCCCTCCTCCCCCTCTAAGGTCTTCGCGCGGCTTCCAAATGTCAGCCGTACCCGTCTAACAAAGCGCCCTTCGAGTCATGACCAGCAACGTGGAAGAATATGGGGGTCAAATCAGAAAACCACGCCATAATTTCCGGACTGAGACCCTGGGAAGGCGTTAGGGTGGCGCCGTCCTCTTAGTGCGAAACTGGGTCGATATCAAATAATTTCCAGCCGAGAACTTCCGACAGCCGTTCGCGAGGCTCTGTGGATCTCCAGGCTTGACCCCAGCTTAGCTGCCTTGGCATTATCTTGACATTGATTATCGCGCCCTCTAGCGCTATAATGGGTCGGAATGGATTGTTTACTACTATTCGCCACTTTTATGGTCTATATGCGATCTTTGCCACGTCTAACAGAGGAAGACCCTGAGAGGGAATGCGGAGACCCTGCTGGTCCAGGAACTTGAAATTGGGGGCCGTCCGAGCGATCCAGACGGAGCGTTTGCGGCGCTATGGTTGGGCGCTAGTTTAGGGCGGCTATCAGGTGGCCTTCGGTCGACAGTACCTTAGTGTTACTTTATAGGAAACATATATTGATCTATAGACCTTGTACTATCTTTTTAGTCACTTTCTAGTACATGATAATATCTCCTTACCCTAGACCTCAACATGCAATATACATACCAAAGCGAAGCCGATTTCTATCTTGGCATCCCCGAAGGCTCCTGATATCCAACTGCACGGTGACTATACGGGTTAGAGTAAACAAGGATGAATACAACCTTTCAAGACATTACCGTGCCTAGCCCCAGTGTGTGAGGTATTTTACTTCCGATAATGAGAATATCCAGTATCCAACAATATCCTACGGTAGGAAGACTAGGCGCCTCGCTTGCGCGGTTGTGGTGGTTCCCCTATTTGCGCGTTGAGCCGTCCTAAGTATTGAGCCGGCGGGGTCCTTAGTTATAAGGGGTTGATTATAACATATATATCCTTATTCCTTCTGTTGGATTTTATCCGAAGTTTACTCTGTGTAGCCCGTCAACATGGTTCTCCCTACAGCTCTTGCAACATTCTTCATTCTGCTACGCTGCACTTCAGCTGAGCCGCCTGCCGATTTTCCAGGTGACAAGACTCCTTACTGAGTGATTCCAACTGGCACCGATGCTCCCGATGCAACTGGCACTGTGTCACCCAATAATATTCGTGGAACGTACCTCTATGGATATGTTGATTGCAACAAAAACTTCGGCTCAGGAGCTAAGGGCAAAATTAATGACGCGTATTATGATGCATGGCTGATATCTAAGTAAATCAATCTCTTATAATTATAATATCTATATTTGTCGTGAGCAGTCCTCTTACCCCAGTCTTCATACCAATCCTGATTCTTGCGAAATCATTTAGAGCAGAAGTAGACTAATTCTGTCATTGTGCTCTCCAGCACTGCAGGAGTGGCGTCCGGTATTAATTAGAACAACACAGCTGCACTGGAGTTTCTGGGTGCCCCCGGGCTGAACAAAGCCCAGCAACCTCAAATCCAGGCGGTATTCATAAATACGGCAACAGTTATCTATAGCTATATAAATCCCTTCCAGCATTATATCAAGGTTTGATGCGATGATCCAAGGAAGGTATGCCAAAATCGGCCCGATCAAGATCCGTGTCAACCCGAGTCCGTACTGCCACCCCGTCTTTCAGTTGATCCGGAATAAGTATAAAGTGACATTACTGATGCATTCCAGCCCACCAAACGAAGGCGAACCCGTAAAGCCAAAGGAATTACCATGTGCATATTCAATGAATTCTGACCCAGATAGGCCCGGCACTCCGATGATCAATTTCTGCCAGGGCTTCTTTGATCGCAGAAGTCTGGCAGATGCAATCACATATAGCAAGGCTCTAGTTAGCCCACACAATCTAAGACTTTCAGCCTATGATAACAGAGCACAAACATTTTTGGTAAGCTGGATTAAAATTCTCGACTTTACGAATCTAGTGTACTAACCAAGATCGATCAGCATGAGTTATTCCATTTAGATCTGGCTGCTGACTCTCCAAAGCCTAATCCTCGTGTTGACGATCTCGTGGTTAACGTCAAACTGACTCCTAAAAAGAGTACACTGGTTACCGCATACGGCACCCTTGCCACTAAAATATTAGCTCGCTGGCAACGTGGAGGGAACCGAGGCTCTGTCGGATACTGGGTTCAGCGAAACTCTGACAATCTGGCATATTACGCATTGGCTAAGTACGTGATGTCGAAAAATGGCAATGTATATCCTCACCTATCCATTGTGACATATGAACTCGATGGGGCCCCATTTCCAAAACCAGACCCGGACCTACTCGCCACATTCGTTACAGACGGCAGCGACTTTTATTTGAATACTACTGATGATCTTACGGCTTGGGATTCTTCCGTTGGCGAACACTATCCAGGTTGCAGTGACAATCTAAACGAGAGCGAAAACAGCTCTCCCTTAACCATTGACGGATTTGCTCCAGATTCTGAGTACCCAGATGACTATATCAGCCAAATGTCGACGTGGATAGAGGCCCTGGGCTCGTCGGATGGGGGTTCGGATTCAGGTTCGGGAGGGGACGCCGGCCAGCAGATCGCCATTGCGTCGTATATCAACCCCCATTGGAGACCCAGCTTCGTGGGAACGACTCCTCGCATACGACAGTAAGAAGGTCAGCATATTGGTCACTAATGTTCTAAACAGTCCAGATTATGTGGTTGATAATTCCTGGAAATCGGTGATTGAGCAAGCTGCAAGTCAAGGCAAAAAGATCCTTGGTTATGTCCGGACTGGCTACCTTGGCGTAAGTCAACAATAATTTACTACTCGACTAGGCTCGAAAGACCTTGCAGACTGGGCTTCGCAAATTGAACAAGATATAGACAAGTGGTTCGAGCTTTATGGCACTAGTCTCGGCGGTATCTTTTTCGATGAAGGCTGGCCAGAATGCGGTCCCAATAATATCTACGCTGATCTGTACGCATATATTAACAAGTATACGAAGAACAAACACCCCGGTGTGACGAGCCTGGCAAGAAAGTAATAAAAGAAATTAATTAAATAATTGCAGATATTATAGTGTTGGTGCTCCTAAACTAGAATATCAACTCTGGGGAACAGAAGAAGGTCTGGGATAGGGTGACCAAAGCTACATATATATATGTGTGGACACCCTGCCTTGTCATTCACTGTTTTACCAAGACCCTCCAGACCTTGCAGTTCCCTGCATCTCAATTCACTAGTTCCCATCTCCGCATTCACCACTTGCCATGTGTTTTAGTGAATACTCAGTTAATCAGTGAATGTCAGGTGATTAGTCAGCCAGTTCAGCTCGAGTCGTCACACTCCCTAACCTCAGGACTCATGTTGCTCTGGGTAGGAGTCATATCCTTTCCAACTGGCTTATTCTTTGTCTCCATGGCGGTGGTCTTGGTTGATGAAGTCTTCCAATTCTTGCGTTTTGATTCATTGTTGATTTGGATAGTGTACTTGGCTTGGGTACATGCAGTAGAGTACTCATCAAAGGTTCTACTTATATGATACTCTCTGATAGTCAGAATTCATAATTCTTTAGTAATCTTCTCAAAAAGTTTCTACTTGTAGTTCTCTTAATAAAGATAAGATTCTCCTGCTAGGCAAAGAAATTCTACGAGGAAATCATGCCACTTCTGATATGGCTTCATACGCAAGTCACAAAGCTGACGACGGGCGTTCTGTTGACGATTGGGGTCGTAGAAAACACTCTTTAAATGCTCAAATATCTCACTAGTGGTGTTGTATTTCGCACCAGATTCTTCTCGAAATCGGGGAGCTGTGTGCTCTGCAGCATGTCCAGTCAAGCGACTCTAGACATAGGCCATTCGAATAAGCTTAGTAGGATAATGGTCAATATTAGTAGCTAACTTACTCTTTATCTGGGCCAATCAGTCCTCAAATTTCAGCTCCTTCCCATCAGACAAGGTTGGAGGATCTGGGATTTTAATAGTCTTCCAACTGCTAGAATGTTCAGAGATAGAGACGCTGGCTTCTCTAGCTTGGAGAGCTTGTTGGGCAAAAATAGTTTGGTATTAATCTTTTTCTTTTATTAAATTAGTTATAATCATATTTTTTGCAGCTAAAGCAGCTTCCAATTTATTTTTTGTAACCAAGGCTGTGTTTTTATCTGTAATAATGACATTCTTTTCTTGCTGTATCACTTATATGTCCTCAGTCTTGTCCGACTGCTCAAGATTCCACATGTGTAGGAGGCATTTAAACAGTTCTTCAGGGTCCTTTGCCTAGATTTTGATGAACTTCTTCTTGGTCATTCTCTGGAGCTTTACTTCATCTTCCAGCAGCAGGGAAACACGTCTGTTATCATAAGCATTCTCGTCTGTTGGTCTGGCCATCTTCGGAGATGGTTCGGTCAGAATTCGTATCGTAAGTTGGTCGAGTTCAGTGGGTCAGTTCAGTGGATCTGACGATTGGGGTTGATGCTTAGATAATAGCTCGACCCGTATAATAATCTGATCAGTAAAAAGGTAAAAGACAACACTTGATATTATGTGATGGACCAGTCACTTTGAAAAAAAATCTTAACAAAGTGGTGTCTTATTACTAGGGTATCAAGCGTAGAGAAAGGAAAGAACAATTATACACCTTTGTAAAGAAGAAATATCTGTAATGTGGGATAAACAATACAAACCAAATACAGTGAATAAAAGCAAAGAGCGTGCCTGAGGCATGACAGGATATCCGATCGCTCAGACTGCCGGTGGATCCCGCTGCCAAACCGTGGCCAAATAGAATGCTGCTGTGATGACTGCTCATTCATAAATAGCTGTTCCACGATAGATAGCTAGATATGGTAGCATTTCCAACTAAATTCAACTATGGGAGGGGAAACTATCATACAAGGATTGTGTTGTGGGAAATAGACTCGCCTAGCCACGTGACATACAGGTCATCACACTACCCCCCCGGTAGGAAATTTCTTGGACCCCAAGAAATGCAGTTTCCTGGTCAATCTATCTATCTTGGCTATTTCATCTGTTGTATCTTTTTGGCAGGTTTGCTAATCGTCCCTTTCTGTACTGGTTTGCCATCATCTATGTGTTCTGATTCGAATTCCTCCCTTTCTGCGGCGCTCAACCATCGATCCAGACGAACCGGCGGGCCAGGCGCCTCAGGGTGCTGGGTATGGAAATCGCGGAGGCATACCGGACTATTCCTAAAGTTAGTGGCGGGATACCATTCAGGGTCGTCGTCGTGGCCGAGCCATTTAACTCTGTACTGCAGTTTGCTGTAGTGTAGCTGTACAGCAATAATCTTCTCAACCTCCCATTCATCATGGCCGTCAATCTCAATTGCTTGCGGGGTATCTTTGTATTGACCGGGCAGTGGATCCGTTGCGGCCTTCCGCAGCTTGTCCGGACTAAACACTGGGTGTATCTTCATTGACGGGGGAAGATCTAGCCTGTAGGCATTCCCAACTTTCATAGTGATTCGGTATGGGCCTGCCTGTTGATCATCCAACTTCTTATTCGGACGAGTTGTGTTATACCTCTTCAATAGTAGATAGACCATATCTCCCACTGTGAAGTCAACCTCTCGGCGATGCTTATCTGCCTGGTTTTTCTAAGCCGTTTGAGCTTTTTCTATGGATTCG
>ML732386.1:0-48992 GCA_009176345.1 Aspergillus leporis | reverse complement strand
CGCCTGTCCACGTTAATTGAGTGCCAGTTGCTGGTCCGTTCGGTCGGGCACCTAAGCTATTGTTTTGAGTTAGTTCCACGAGCCGATAAGGGGTGTAAAGGTGACGACTAACAACCACCAGCGACACAATTTGATGAGCAACCACTGACGATAGTGATGGTAGTGGTCGTTAATACAACAAGGACACCAGGTCAATAGATTCAAAGATCAACAGAAAGCAAGAACAACAAGACACCGCGCGTTTAAGAGGACCGATCACTTGGTGGTCTCCTAATGTTTTCCTCATCCAATTTTTAAACAATTTTCTTTTTTTTTTTCTTATTTTTCTTGTCCACCAGACCAGATGAGTAGGAGATGTCTGCGCTGCAGAGTTGCCTCTCGTACTTCACCTCTCTCCACAACTGTCTACTACCCAGTTGGGTAATATGGTTGGGGTGGAATGCGGCTCGAAAGAATGTGAGAAGTTCGGAGACGAGACCGACAAACGCGGGCGGAGAAGTAGCCTCGGGAGACGCGATTTAAAACCACCACGAGCCCACTTCTCGTTCCTATTGAGTCGAGATTGGCGCGAAATTTTTATTTTTCCACGGCGCTTCACCGGCTCAACACTGCTGAATGAATTGATAAGGCAGAGTGTAAGCTGCGACGAGGAGCATGATCGACTTGCAGGAAAAGAAATTGAAGAAGGACCAAAGAGGGGTGGTGGTGGAGGTCAACCCTTTGGTGATTCCGGAGAGTGGACAGTGGACAGACAGGGGGGCGGCGCGAGGGGAGAGATTCAAGAGCCGGCGGGAAGTTGAACCAACCCCAAAAAGAAACGGGTCGCGGGAGACTCCAAAGGGTGAAATAATTGACGCCCAAGGGAGGGTGACAAAAGAGAATGGGGAAAGAAAGGAAATCAAATAAGGGGAGGGAAAGAAGAACGAAAAAGGGAGAAAAATTGGCAAGAGAAGAAGAACAAGGACAGGAATAGACGGAAAGGATGATGAGGGAGAGAAGGAAGAGTAAGACCCGTGAAAGAGAACAGAGTTGTTGTAGCAGTAAGTAGATGTATGAGTTGGAGCTTGGATACCCTCTTTTCCCGGCCCAGTTACCAGTACTAGCTAAGGTACCTACTAAGGTAGTAGCAGTTAGTTCTCGTAAGGTCAGGTACCTGACTGACTGAACGCTGGAACTAGAACTAAAGTGGACTACGTTGCTTTGCTGGGGAAAAGACAAAAATAAGGGGGGAAAAAAAAGAAAAAGGAAAAAGAAAAGAAAAGAAATATTAAAGCAGTCAGGCAAGCGGGTCAACTGGATCCAACAATTCAGATACAAAATGAATGTCACTTAATTATCATCATGACATGGTATGAAGTTCTGTATGTTTGAAGGATGATTATTACAGAGCTGTTCTGATTATGATAAACTAGGAAACGATGATTCTCATTGAAACTCCGAGTGCCATGGATATTCGGTATAGTCCTCTGGACCAGTATCCATTAGAATGCCGTTCCTGGAATAGTTCAGTGGAAGTATCCACTCAACTCAAGAGTTTCTCTGGTTCTGAAGGCCCCGAAAGCAAACATGAAGCGCTCACTGCACCTGAATTTTTTTCTTGACGGTTACTATGACTGTACCTCTTCCCAAGGGTCTGAACGTGTTCTTGTCCCTTGCCTTGATGGGCTGGGATATTAATCTGGCGCTAACCGAAGATATTTATAGCGCGAGTAATATATCCGGGAGTCCTGAGGCATGAAGGTCTCCAATAGCTAGTATTTATCAGGCGGCTACTCCGTAACCTCCAGCACTGCTGTACTAGGTACTGAATCCATACGACCTTATACCTCCATATCCACCCACTCTACAAGGTACATACTGCATCCAATGTATGTTTTAATACATGAAACTATATGTAGGTACCGTAGGCACCGTACATCCGAAGGGATGTACCTAAACACATACATTACATTGCCAAACGCATCTTTTGTTTTAACTTAAGTTTTTGGGGGGTGTTTTCCCTCACTCCGATTCCGACTGATCCTCAAATCCAAAAGAAAATGAGAGTCGCCAAGTCATCAGGGGGAAAGCGAACCACTGTTTCATCTCCCGGGACGGCAAGTTCACTAGAGCCTCTGGGGCAGCCGATCGTCATCAGTGCAACCGATTCCACTCCTATTGATTGGCCATTGGCCCTGCGTTACCTCTTCGGTGCTCTCCGCACCCCTGCCACTCGACTTAGTGTCGGCCTTAAGGTACATACCTAGGGATTTATTATGACCAGGATCGTTTGTTTTGATTTGTTTTTAATTAATTTCATTTTTCCGCGCCCTGAAGTCTGCTAACTGATGAACTAATGCCAACAATATCATCCTAAAGAATGACTTACAGCAAAATGGTAACTCTAATAGATCCGCAATTCTATCTCTATGACAACGAGGCCCAAACCCCTTTCCCCTTCCCGCCCATGTCATCAAAACCAAGGTAGGGATGTTACTGACCCAGAGTTCTTTTGCTCCCTCCTGATTGTGGATGGTCAAACTAATCAAGACTCTTGCTTGTAGTCGACTATTTGCGAGCTTAATTCATATATCCATCCCTTGTTTAAATCATATCATATCATATCATCTATCTTATCTTCATTCTTTGCCGTCCCGCATTCCACAGAGGACCGATCTCCATTGCCCCAGAATTCATCCAACCTGTCATATTCTACTGTACCTTAAATATCAACAGTGTTGCATATTCCATTTATCCGGACTGCTAATACCCACATGAGTAAAGCCAAGCCTGTAAGCATACTATGAATCAAGGTATCCAAGCACCATTGCTCATCCAATAAAGGAGATAAATATATACATCCCTAGTCTACGGCTCCATAGCTTGCAGTATATCCACTCAATCCTCGAGTAGACCCGGAGAGATTCATCATCAAGTCAATAAAGGCACTTAACTATCAAACACCATTTGAAGTATGACTACAAGGGGCGGTCGTTCCTACTACCTACCTATCTCTCTTATCTTTTCTCCTAAACTCTTATTCTTATCTCCCATTGATAGGTAACAGACAGCCACCAGAAAAAAAAAAAAAAAAAAAAAAAAAAAAAATTCATACCTATCAAACTTTACAAAATTCTACGAGTCATCTAATATTAAAGGTCGGCAGGATTCTAAATTCAGCTGCGCCACAGCCTCGACTTTGATCTGCTGTTGCGGGGATACCATGCTGATCCTGTACAATCTTGAAGACATCCCTGCGAGTAACGGTACCGTCTGAGAGATGCATGGATCAGATCTGTTGTCCAACGATATATTAAAGATGTGACCACTCAAATGCCAAAGGCCATTGCAGTATTCTTGTGTCAAATGTTCAGAATTGATCCGCTTTTAGATATCTAATGTAAATACTTCGCGTAAGTTTTCACAATAACATAACAGGTATGTACAATAATTTAGGTATCCAATCATTAAGCTCACCGTAACTAGTAACAAGCTTCAAGCGATAACATACGTATGAGAAGATGACCACTAATTTCAACATTCGGAAGGAAATGGGAAAAGGGGGAAGAAAAAAGAAAAGAGATATTTGGGAATATGCAAAGCAAATTCGAAACTCCTGCACCTCATGCCTTTACCGCTTTCCTCTTGGCATGCCTGTTCCACCGAGTGATGTTGTGTTCGGTGCACCGTAGGCGGGCGGTGGTGTTGGACTCGGGGAGGGACGTCTTGCAACCGGATCACGTCCACCCAAGGTACTATCGCTCTGGCCTCCTGCGCCGGTAGGTATATCTCCGCCGTCACCACTGCCGACGAGAACCTGCTTTCCATCGCGCATACGCCCGACAACCATACCCTTTGCCACGGACTTGAGGACCGCTTTACGACTGACTCCTGAGGCGTCGATGTATACTAGTCCCACGTTCTTCACTCCACCAGTCAAGTCGGTTGCCACGGAACCGGCTTCAGCCCCGTAACGATGCCCGATCATTGTACTGGCAGCAGCTGAGCCATGGGTCAATACGGTGCGAGCACTCTGCTCAATACCGTCCGCGAGCGTCGAGAAAGCAATCATCGACTTGTTCAAGATGCCCGGTTTGTAACTCCCGTTTGCCAACTTCTCACCCCTACTCCTACCCTCCTGGTTACGACGGGTTAAGCTTGCTCCAAGATTCTGCGCATACTTGCCCACCTGGCCAACAGTTTTGGCAGAGATGTTGGCTGCACCGTGAGTCATGTTTCCGACCTTCCGAACCCGTGAGTGTGTGGTCTCGGAGAAGGTCATCGGTTTTGGGTTGGGCTTTGTCCTCTTGGCAAAGCTTTCTGCCCCGTTGGTCATCATATTGGCAAAATATGAAGAGCCGGTCACAATCAGACGGGAAGCTGTAGCAGATGATTGAACAAGTGTTGAGTTCTTGTATGCAGGGTGCTGGGCCATCTGCAAGTATTCTTCGGCTACATTGCCGACGCTGACTTTATTACCTTCACCTTCTGAGGGAAGCTGTACCTCTACCGGCCCTGATTTCAAAGTTAGCCAAGAGAGTTACTGATGAAAAATAGGGCTGACCTACTCTTGGAGCCAGGTTTCACGCCAGGTTCCTCAACGACATCATAGCCTTCCATCTCACCAACCACGCTGCCATCCTCCTCATCTACGAGTACAATTCGCCCATGGGGGTCTTTCCGGTCAGGGCCGGGAGTCGAGACGTAGCCTTCGCCCGGAGCAAAGTCGGCGGGATTATAGGGAGTATGTCCCTTTGGAGGGGCTGCACGTTCAAGGAATGCGGTACATTGTGCCAGGATAGTCTCGAAAGTGTCCACATCTTCTTGGGTCACCTTATCAGGGCCACTTCCAATGCCTGGAAATTGTATGCGGATGAACGCGCCTGCATCTGGTCCGAGGTCCCAACGGGGGAACAAGTAGCTGTTCGGTGGCTGGTGGTATATCTGCGTTGTGGCTGGCAGCGCCATATCCAATTCCGGAGGGAGGTGCAGGTGAAGATAAAAATCTTCTTCTGCTGGTGTATCGTAAGAGCTTTGAGGTGTGGGAGCACTTGTCGGGACCATTAGAAGGGAAAGGGTTTGGGGACCCGAAGGGGTGAGCTCGGATTCTTCGCCATTCTGAATGTGAAAAGCACGAATACTGTTGACGCTGTAGAGAAGATGGGGGTCGTGAGCGGGACTAGACATGGTATCACCCGTGAAGAACAATCTGTAACTGAAAAGTCTGATGACCTGGGTCGGGATTTTGACGTCGAAGCCCCTGGGCGTTCACCAAAAGCGGGGAGAGATGCTGCTGATACTGCGGGGAAGATGAAGATAAACACTGTATAGAAGCTGTCTATGTCCGTGGACTGGGAAGCTCTTGTAAGTATCTCTAGCAACAAGAAGTCGTAGGGAACGATGAGGATGCAACAGAGAAGCTGTCGATCTTTGAAGGACAAAAGGCAGTAATATATCTCAGTCCAGAGAAGTCTTGGTATTGTTGGAGGGGCGTTTCGTCATAGCCAATGACGTGGTGCAAGTGACACAGGGACCCTGATTAACTAAGCGTTGGGTTCTCAACATGACTGCGCCACAGGTTCATGAGGAGTGCACCGCCACCGTTGCCGCCTTCTTCTGGCCATGAGTGGCTTAAACCTAACACAGTGGAAATTTGCATGTGAATATCAAGCTATCATTGTTGTTGGGGAATTGTGATGTTCACTGCAGAATTCTCGAATTCTCTGGATGACTCTCGTTTGGTCGATGTGCTCCTTCCACAAAACAAAAACGTGGATTCTCTCAAGAGCGCTACGTGACTACCATTAGGCAACTTCTATTCCAGTCACAATCTCCCATTCATCAGTTTTTTAGTGGCGCTTAACTCATCAGCTCCCAAGACACACATATCTTGGCCTCGAATGGCGTGTTTCCAGATACTGTCTGACCTTCACTTGGAATCCCCTAAGGCGTACGGCCTGTTCGATATTCCTCCGCAAGCTCCCTACCTGGCGCTTCTGGGTGATATCGGCAACGCCAAAGACCATGGACTGTTCACATTTCTTGAGGCCCAGCTTCATAAAATCCGGGTCGTCCTTTACCTCCTAGGAAACCATGAACCCCACCATTCCAGCCGGGCAACCGCGAGAGAAAAAATCCAGGACTTTTCTGATACCATAAACCAGAAACGTGCTCATGAGGACCGGCAAATGAGGCAGTTCGTGTTTATGGATCAGACACGTTATGATATTACCGCAGATGTGACTGTTCTGGGCTGCACCCTATACTCTAGACTCTCCAAGGAACAAGAAATGCGGGTAAGCTTTGGCCTGAACGACTTCTACCACATCGATGATTGGACCGTCGAGGCCCACTGCAATGCCCACGAAGCTGACCGAACATGACTAAATGACCATGTCTCTCGCATCGCGATGTCAGAGCCCCATCGCAAGATAGTCGTATTTAGTCACCATAGCCCAACCCTTGCCGCGGGGGCTGTTGACCCCGCACATGCTAACAGCCCTATATCTTCGGTTTTCGCGTCAGATTTTATAGGAGAACCATGCTGGAAAATCCCTCGAGTGTGTTTGTGGGCATTCAGACATACGCATTACGACTGTGATTTTCCGGATGAAAAGACTGGGAAGCGACTTGTAGCGAACCAGAGAGGGCAACTACTTTGCTCAGGCGAAGGTATTTAACCCGAAGAAAGTGGTTAATATCTAACGGCATAAGTACCCATCAAGGGTTGTTATATATAATGACGTTGGAGATGGAGAGCGCCAATCAAGAGTCAGCCCTCATAATTAATCCAGTTGTAAAAGAATTGATAATAAGAATCGGATCCCCGCGGGGAAATGAAAGTAAACCCGCGGACATTTGAACGTGACCCTGAAGCTTAATTGACTTGATTGATTGATTGATTTGGATTGCTGATAGCCGCGGTTAACCGAGGTTCATCTGCAGCTCCCTCGTGATTTCACTCCGACGCCTTCTTACTTTCAACACTCATTCCTCTTTTCCTCTTTCTTTCCCCTCCTCAGCCATACAGCGCAGCATCTGATCTCGTATTTCTGACTATCTAAATTTGTCTTTTATACCCCCCCCTGCAATGGCGTCCATCTCCCGCGTGTTGCGGCCTCTGTGCCGCACTGTCCCCTCCTTCCGCATGGCCGTAAGACGGCCATTGCCTCATCATTTCACTCGAAGGTACTTTACTACGCTTTCTTAATGTTCTAGTCTTCGCAGGAAAATTGTACCTATCTTCAGTACTAACTGCCCTTGAATCAGCACTACCCATGCATTCTCCACCACATCCCGCCGGCGGGATGTTGACCTGTCCAGTCTGACACCAACCCCAATCACCCTTCTATCCGAAACAGAGAATATGATGGCCGAGACAGTGTCCAAGTTCGCTCAAGAGCAAATCGGACCCAAAGTCCGCGACATGGACGAAGCGGAGGCCATGGACCCGGCCATCGTCGAGCAGCTGTTCGAACAAGGGTTAATGAGCATCGAGATTCCCGAGGAATACGGCGGTGCCGGCATGAACTTCACATCTGCAATCGTAGCCATTGAGGAGCTGGCAAGGGTTGATCCAAGTGTCAGTGTGCTCGTGGATGTCCACAACACGCTCGTGAATACGGCTATCATGAAGTACGGCGATGCCCAGGCCAGACGGACGTGGTTGCCCAAGCTGGCTACGGGCACCGTGGGCTCCTTCTGCTTGTCTGAGCCTGCGTCTGGGTCGGATGCGTTTGCCCTGCAGACCAAGGCTGAGAAGGTTGCGGACGGGTACAAGCTGAATGGCTCCAAGATGTGGATCACTAATGCTATGGAGTCGGGTGTATACATTGTCTTTGCGAATCTGAACCCCAGCCAGGGGTATAAGGGCATCACTGCGTTTATTGTTGAGAAGGATACACCTGGTTTTTCTATTGCTAAAAAGGAGAAGAAGCTGGGTATCCGCGCTAGTAGCACTTGTGTGCTTAACTTTGACGATGTAGTAATTCCAAAGAGTAACCTCCTTGGTGAGGAAGGACAGGGCTACAAGTATGCCATAAGTGTCCTCAATGAGGGCCGTATTGGTATCGCCGCTCAGATGACTGGTCTGGCCTTGGGTGCCTGGGAGAACGCTGCTAGGTAAGCTTCCCTTGTTGAGTTCATATTAGAGGAGCCATTACTTACCATCAATGACAGATATGTCTGGAATGACCGCCGCCAGTTTGGCCAGCTCATTGGAGAATTCCAGGGCATGCAACATCAGCTGGCTCAAGCCTACACCGAGATTGCCGCAGCCCGGGCCTTAGTCTACAATGCCGCGCGCAAGAAGGAAGCGGGCCAGGACTTTGTCCAGGATGCCGCCATGGCAAAACTGTACGCCTCTCAGGTTGCAGGCCGCGTATCCGGCTCTGCGGTAGAGTGGATGGGCGGAATGGGCTTCGTGCGCGAGGGTATCGCAGAGAAAATGTTCCGTGATAGCAAGATCGGTGCTATCTACGAAGGAACCAGCAATATTCAGCTGCAGACAATTGCAAAGCTTTTGCAGAAGCAGTATACTCAATAGATTTGAATTTTGTCTCTCTGTTGGTGTTACTAAACCACTGGCGTACGTGTTCGATGATGCACACCTGTTGATACCTGGTGAGTTATGACGATCAAATTTGTATGATAAACTAGCATTTATTGAGTATGAAAACCAAAAGTTGAAAGCTCCATCAATTGACGGACTGATTATTTGCCTCAATAGCTAGTTGTGGTGCCATAAGCCTGGTATTGTCCTATTTTCCCCAAGAGGGCTTGGCATGCTACTGTGTCATCTACATATTCATTGCCTCAAAGTGGATGTAAGAACATCTGCACTTATACACATACTGAATTGACCTTCGGTCTATTTCTAGTCCCTCAGTATATTGGTCTCGTATGGCGAGGCTGCTCAAGGCGATCTAGTGTACTTTCAAGGTACCGAAAATAGCCGTGTGTTACTCACTGAAGAACACAAATTAACACATCCACTTCATTGATTCGTAAGGTATGTATGAAGGCAAGTTTCATCGCTCGTCATTTCCGTCGGGTTGACGGCTGGCTGTTTGATAGGAAGTATAGTCCGAATCATCATTTTTGTACGGAAGTAGCCCGTTTCAGCGTGTGTGGTCTTGGGGATGAATGTCTCGCGGGGTCCATGGAGTAGGACTCTAGCTCAAGGACTATGTATTAGGGCTAACAGTAGGAATGAAGGATCAAGTACCATAGCAAGAGGTGACAACACCAAACAGGCCTACGAAAGGATACCCTCGTACAGAGTGTTGCTTTGGCCAATGAGTCGGATGGGCCTTTGCATTAGGTGCGGCCTCCGGAGCTGGCTAAAGGCGACCAGGCCATACTCTTGAAGACCCCATTTTTGATGACCGCTGACCTTCAGCGAGTTCACGGCCGGCGAGTCCAATCGTAATTGTACTCGTTCCTTGGCGGCTGTTCCGGGACATGTTGATATTGCTGGGCGGCGTGAATAACGGGGTAGCCACGAAGTTCCCGTTCTGATGAAATAGTCGGTACGGACATGGAGCGTTGGCCTGAAGCATATTGCGCTGCGTGTTGTTGAAGGCTCTGCGGATGCTCCTCTCGGCGCTCTTGGCTGGGAGAACTTCCGGGGAACACATGTGAATATGAATTAAAACAGGGCTCAGGAGGGTGACCACCAGGAGGAGCATTGAAACCAGCTTGTGGTGCTGCAACAGACATCGAGCTGGGGGTCTGTAACTGGCTTTCGAATATATAAGGTTCCACTCTGTTAGGATAGTCTGCGTCCGCCGATTCACAGATGGATGGGGACCCCGTGGAGTTGTATTGTTGCCAGTCAGGGGCAACAGAGACCTGACTAGATGCAGAAAGAGCTGATGGGGTCCTAGAAACAGGATTCACGCCCAAGGGCTCGGTGAAGTGGGAAGAAGGGAGCATTGGCCCGGGGGGGTTATTGTATGAACCTTCGGCTGCGTCAGAAGAGGTCAGTCATGGTCGCGATGCAATCACACCACATGACAAGCGGCAGGCCTATGCCACTTACCTGGGGTTGAATAGCTCTGCCCGCTGTTTGCCAAAGCCAGCTGATGTCTAAGATTCCTGATCTCGTGTTCTAAAGCAGCATTTCTTCGGACGACATGATCGTATTGTTCCCCTTTGGCCTTTAGTTCTGCCACTTGGTGTTCTAGGCGCTCGATCGTCTCCTTTGTCCGCTGACGGATGGTCCTTTGAGCCTCCCGATCGTTGGCGCGCTTCCTTTCGAGTTGTTCTGCGGAGAGGGACGTCACTTTTCGCGTTCCAGCGCGTGACTCTCGTTTCTTGTGCTGAGATTCTGAATTGGAAGCCATTATAAACTTGCTATGATAGCCCACTGAGCGTCCGATGGAGGATGGTGCGTTCTTGGGGGGTGGCAAGCATAAAGCTGAATGTGATGCATCCCAGGTTTTCGCGCGGGCGACAAGGATTGTATCATCCACTACCTCAATCTGCAACTATGGTTGTGCCATGTGCAGGGATCACCCTAAATTTTTATATACATGCCCGCGGAAACGAGAAAGAAACAACTTGATAGGAGGAAGGGTGGATAGAAGAGTCGCGTCCTTCGTATATGTGTCTCGAGAAGGCCGCGAAAAAGGCTCGCTCTTACGGGAAGGTGAGCCCGCAAAGCCTCATCTGGCCGGGTGCTTTTGAACTAGGCACATTCTGGGCCTAAAATACCTAATGGCTTGGTCTCCAGGTTGTCGCTAAGCGTAAAGGTCGATTTCCGAGCAGATGAGCTCCCAACAATAAAAACCCCGTCCCCCTGCCGTGAAGAACGCCAATGGGCGTGCGCAGAGGACAAGAAAAACCCTGTGGGAGGGGGTTGATTACGACGGGCGTAGCGCCTTTTCTCCAAAGAGTTATTACTATGGGTCTGGCGCTATGCTATGTGCACTTTCCGGCCCTCCCGACTTACAGGTTCTGCTCTAATTTGTGATTAGCAATACCCCCGGCACCCTTACCTACTACCCTAGCTCGTAGACGGGGTTATTCGACTATCTCCAGTGGCCGGCATCTTTGCTGATAGGCCGGAGCCAGTTATGCACAGTGACACTGCGGCGCGCTACCCATGTATCGAACTGACAGCTCGCTGGTAGCTGCTCTTAGAGAACTTCGATACTCTTGCAATTTTATCGACCAGATATCCGTGTACTCCGTACTGACAGATTTCTATCAAGAAGTGGATCCTGGGACACCCAGGCCACATGGTGAGACCGGCTAACAAGTTCTCCAACACCATTCAGGGCGACCAGAAATTTCGAGTTTATTTCGGCGCCGATGAACTTTGTCGGCAGTTGAAACATTCGTACCGTAAATGACGGCTCAGTAATTGCCGTCTTGTGGAAAGAGGAAGGAGTCAGCCATACTTCATGCGTAAGGGTTTCCCACATTCGAGCCCACTTAGCCACGAGGAGTGGAATGCATCCGAAACGATCATCGGCCCTTTATTTGAAAAGAGGGAATGATTCCTGGGATCTGCCGGTCTTGGCAATTACTAGATGAACATGAAGCTCTCCAGTCATTAAGATTCAGCGGATCGTATGTCACCCATCTTAGCGTTGAGCCGGATCATTTCCTTATGCCCGACGTGGAAAGCCGTAACTAACTTCACCGTGGGAGGCGCCCCTTCGGATCTTAGGCAAAGGGCCTTGGAACCATGGGTGGTACTGACCACGAGGCAAGTAGATCGACTCCACTTGGGTATGGGCTTTCAAGGCCTGGCTACGATTCGCTGAATTCAACCGGAACAGAGCCGGGAGGGTCCATAAAGGTTGCCCTGCTTATCGAAAAGCGGCATGGGTTCGTTGGACCAACAAGAACCAATTTGTTAAGCAAAAAAGAAATCGTCCCGAGTACTGGTGAGTTTGTCCAAGGGAGGGGGGTGGGGGCGTAGTCAAAAAAAGAAATTCCTTTTTCTTTCCCCCCCCCCCTTTCTCTGTCTTGTTTCTTTTTGGCTGCAGCGCAACCAACAACAGGGCTAGTAGCTGATGCATGACGCACCAACACTCCCTACCACGGTTAGTAAGACTAGAATTTATAATGGAGCACATTGAGATTTCACCTGGTTTTTTTTTTCTGGTTTGTTTTTCCCCCCTCCCCTTTTTTTTTGCCTTCCATAATCCCTTTCGGATTTTGGAAAAGTCCGATAATCGTTTCCGAGACCATTTTCTAATTTTCCAATGCCTCCCTTACGAAACAACCACTCAAATACGGCATAAAACCACGACGTATCGTGGCGAAAATTTGCTGAATCCTCCAAGATTTAACGAAACTGCCGAGGTTGCTCCAGAGTACGCAAGTGATGTTGACCTAAACAATAGCATGCAGTGGATGTTGTACTAATGCCGTGTATGGTGGGCCCTCTGGTAGCTGCATAACATATCAGCCCGAAATAGTCTAATAACATTATGATGAAAGTTGTCGTTTACATTGCTAGAAACCGATGGTGATCGACTCTGGTGTGCGGATTCCATAGATTGATTGTGAATGACGGGCATGGATATTGTTGAATGCATCACTGTTTCAAATATAATGCCGCCTATAATCTCAGGGTTCATTAACGTTAGTAACTATTTCTGGTCATCAGAAAGCAAGGGTAGTGCCGCTCGCGTACCAATCACTGGCCGTCCTTAACAGTTGGTTCTAGGATGCAGACCCGAAGCAAGACGTTGGGCTAAAGGAATTTCCTGCGTCGAGTGGCTGCGAGCGCCCATGGAAACAGTGATCCTCTCTTCTTGCCTCAAGACGGAGTTTCAGTTCTCGTATCCATGAATCTCGTGGCTAGTAATCTGTCCCATGGTATGCCACTCGGGAGATCGAAAGTAAAAAATTTAAAATAAAGATGACGTTGGTAAACACGAGTCATGGCTTGAAGCTGGGACGTTAAGAGGGAAAGTTAAGTACGAGGACCTTGAGTTAGTCTTCTTTTCCAACACCTTGGCTTCCATTTCCAGTCCTCTTATTGTGTGGATCTGGTATGTCATCAAATCGCTCTTCGACAAGATATATACTTCGAGCGTCTCAGTGTCTGGGGTGGCATCATTAAAGTAACGTGGCTTTTTCAGCAAAAATAAATGCCAACCAGTCAGTATAGTAATGGCTAATAGTATTGCCAGATTGCGGAGGAGTAGTTCAAAGGAGGTAAATTTGGCGATTGCGTTGGAAGTTGGCAGAAGATGATTTTGATTAGTTTAATGCAGGTGGTCACTTGGAAAAGGTTACAATGAGGGCCAAGGGCAGTGGTGTATCAGATTACCATACATGGTAACATTGGCATGCTATACTGTTTAGTATGTACCGTACCGTACCATACAGCACATGCTTGCAAGCTGTCATCTTATCGCCTTCCATTAGTTCTCGCTTCTTGAGGTTCACCGGTACAACTTTTTCGCTTGACATGAGACTCTAAACGAAGAAGAACAAGCTTTAAATCATCGCATTGAGTTCCCGGAAAAGAGTCTGCAGCAGGTAGAATCTGTGACTGAACTTTGGACATCATGGATTCGAGTTATAAAGCTCGAAAAGAGGCGTTCGTGTCGAATCTCGCAGGTGGAGGCATCTTGGAGATCAACGCCGTCACTCTCGTTGCGCCTGTGAGTGGTGCAATCGATCTTGCTTTACGACTGCGCCTTAGCTAATTTGCCAAATCAACCAGGCCTCAGTGCTTCTCTGGTCGGTACTACAGTCTCGAATATCTTTCTTCACTCCTTACGGTGCACCGGCGCTAGTCACCGACTTCTTCCTGAACGTATTATCCATCCTATTCGCAACTACCTTTTATTCTTCTGCGCCGTGGACCCTAAATATACTCCTGGCTCTTCCGGCTCTCATACTACTCCTTACCTCGACGCCTTCGCGGCCCCAGCAGAAAGCCAAACCTCCACGCTCATCTACTGCGGCTAAGAAGAATGCTCCGAAGCGTGCATCGGACTCGTCCGAATCATTACCTGTCCACCCGTTTCTCACGACATATCGTGCCGCCATGATGATCATCACCTGCGTTGCCATCTTAGCCGTTGACTTTCGCATTTTCCCTCGGCGGTTCGCGAAGGCTGAAAACTGGGGTACTTCGCTCATGGATCTCGGAGTCGGCTCGTTTGTGTTTTCGGGAGGAGTGGTGTCTGCTCGCTCGGTCCTCAAAGGTCAGACGAACCGCGCCCAGAAGGTTCCACTGTGGCAGAGATTGGCAGCATCCACGCGACATACGATTCCGCTGCTTGTGCTGGGATTGATTCGGTTATACAGCGTCAAAGGTCTCGACTACGCCGAGCACGTAACTGAATACGGAGTACACTGGAACTTTTTCTTCACATTGGGCCTCCTTCCCCCATTCGTGGAGGTTTTTGATGCCGTAGCGACCATCCTTCCATCGTACGAAATCCTTTCCCTGGGCATCGCGGTCCTGTATCAGGTGGCCTTGGAATCAACCGACCTTAAGGGCTATATCCTTGTTTCCCCTCGCGGACCCGACTTGCTTTCTAAAAACCGAGAAGGTGTTTTCTCATTCCTGGGATACCTTGCGATCTTCCTTGCTGGCCGTGCGGTTGGCATTCGAATCATTCCTCGCGGAACGTCACCGTCGCGTTCACCCCAACAAGCCAGAAAGAGTGTGCTTCTTAGTCTGGGACTGCAGGCTTTGATCTGGACAACGCTTTTCGCATTGAATTCCACCCATGCGATGGGTTATGGGGCGAATATCCCCGTTTCGCGTCGTCTGGCTAACATGCCTTATGTGCTCTGGGTGTCTGCCTTCAACAATGCTCAACTTTTCCTCTTCTGCCTCATCGAGACTACATTCTTCCCATCAGTTCACCGGGAGACTAGAATGGACGGAGAGCCTGAGCGGACATCATTTGCGACAAGCCCCATCATGAGGGCTTTTAACAGGAACGGACTCGCATTATTTCTCGTAGCAAATCTCCTCACGGGAGTAGTCAATCTAAGCGTCCCTACACTTGACGCTACCACCGCGCAAGCCATGGCTGTTTTGATCGCATATGTGGCCATTATCACCGGCGTCGCGCTAGCACTGGACCGAGCTAATATCAAACTCAGCCTGTGAAAGCACCTGTATAATAGCTATAGAAGATACCAATGAATGTACACTTCGACACGATGGGGCCTAGTGATCTTAGGAGGTGTCAAGGTGGCTTGGCATTGGCCACATGCTGAACCGCGGTCCATTCAACTAATTCGACCACCACTTCAATTATATGATCTCCAGCGAGCAAAACTTCCCCTCTTCAACCCCACTAATCTTGTTGAAAGAGCAAAACAAAGGAAGAGTTTCAATATGAGCTCCCAACCACAGTTCATCCACTATCCCGAGGTCCGCGAAGGTCCACTCGTACCCTACAAAAACGAAGACCAATCGATTCCCGTCTTCCGAGGCTTACCATTAGCTATCGGAGCTACACTGTAAGCTTCCAACTCCATTCCAGCAATATCATAACAGCCCAAACTAACATCTACCCCCTTCGTCTCTAGTATCCATAACGTAAGCTTCATTCAAAGCTACTTCTGGCGCAATGCCGGTTTCGATGTCATCCGCGACGTCCCCCATCTAAAGCAATACGCCGCTCGCTACGACCCCACCGTGATTCCTGTCCTAGACAACAAGTCCAACGTCCCCTCGGAGCTCCCGGTCCCATCTCAGAGAAGAAAAGGTTCCTCGGGTTACTATACCTCCGCCGATTACCATGCGCTCTACAAATCCGGTGACCTGACCCCGCTCGCGGTGGTGGAGGCATTAATGCCCCTGATCCGTCGGGATGCGCAACCAGCCGGTAAACACTCTATTGCTTTCCTGGACTCGCAGGTCGAGCGGGTTCGTGCGGCGGCGGAGGCGTCGATGAAGAGATACAAGGATGGGAATCCGCTGGGTCCGCTGGATGGAGTGCCGGTTGCCGTGAAAGACGAGGTGCATATCGAGGGGTATCGACGGACACTGGGGAGTAAACTGGATTTCACGGGCGAGTTTAAGGGGACGTCGTGGTGTGTAAAGAAATGGGAAGAGGCCGGCGCGATCATCGTTGGGAAAACGACCATGCATGAATTGGGTCTGGGTAAGGATAACCTATAACCCTCTCCCGCGGCAGAAAAAAGAAAGAAAAGAAAAGGACTAACCCAAGCACTAGATACCAACAACAACAACCCCAACCACGGCACCCCCCGCAACCCCCACAACCACAACTACTACTGCGGCGGCTCCTCAGGCGGCTCGGGCTACGCCGTGGGCGCAGGCCTAGTCCCCATCGCCCTGGGCGCAGACGGCGGCGGCTCAATTCGCATTCCATCCTCCTTCTGCGGAATATGGGGCCTAAAGCCCTCACACGGCCGCATAAGCGGCAGTCCAACCGTCTCGCTCGCCCAAACCGTTGGCGTCTACGGCCCCATGGCCTCCAGCATCGAAGACCTAGCCCTCGCATACCGCATCATGGCCACACCCGCACCCGCCGAACAAGACCCCTCCTCCGCATCCTTCCCACACCCACTCTCCACCATCCCCTCAAACCCAAACCCAGCACCCAAAACAATCGGCATAATCCCAGACTGGATCAACCGCGCCTCCCCATCCGTCCGAACAATCTTCGACCGCGCCCTGGCCTACTATCGCCAAAAGGGCTACTCCATAATCGATATCAACATCCCCTACCTCCCCGAAGGACAGCGCGCCCACGTCCTAACCATTATGACCGAAATCGCCTCAGGCCTAACCCCGTCCCAGATAAGCAGCCTGACAGCACCGAACAAAGTCCTCGTATCAATGGGCATGTGGCAGATCTCCGGGCAAGACTTCCTCGCCTCCCAGCGCCTGAGGAATCTCATCATGTGTCATCTTGCGTATTTGTTCAAGCAGTATCCGGGTCTCTTGATCTTGAGTCCGAGTACGCCTATCCCAGGGTGGAAGATCGGTGGCGAGGGGGATTTGACGCGGGGTTTGTCGGATGGGAAATCCTCGGTGCGGAATATGGAGTATGTGTGGTTGGCTAATTTCACTGGGTGCCCGGCGATAAGTTGTCCGGCGGGGTATGCGCAGGATGAGGGGAGTCGGGTTCCAGTTGGGTTGATGGCTATGGGGGAGTGGGGGGGTGAGGAGGATTTGATTGCTTTTGCTAGGGATGGGGCGGGGATTCTGGATCTGTCTGAGAATCAGCCTTCCATCGAGGAAGAGACGGACGAGAAGGTGACGGGATTGAGGGTTCCTCATGGTGAAGGGGCTTTGTGGGAAGATGTGATTGCGAAGGCGCGGCAGTACGGCAGTAAAGCTTGAATTTGTTGAATGCTTGCATTTGACCTTCTCTTCTGTGTTGATAGTTGTTTCCAAGCATAGTTGCAGTAGTGGACATATCGAAATGAACTACACCAATCAGTGGACGAAGGACTTTTTGTGGTTGATTTCAGGTTCATGAGGGTTACCATGATATAAGCTCCCTCGGCACTGCTGCGCTTCTGTGTTGATTCTATAGACACATAATAACGAATATTAACAGTTAGGAAACCTGCATACAATCGAAAAGCTATTGATACATTATGTTTGCTACTCAGGTGAAATGCTTCAGGTCATGTAGATCGAGCATTGAGTCATGCAATACAGATGCATGTATCTCAAGGATGATCTTCAGGTTGCATGGAGTGTTGCAGTGTTGGAAGAAAAGGAACGAGCTATCGCTTCCAGCCAGCCTCAAGGATTGAAACATGTTGGCTACAGTCACATCTGGACACGATCTTCCTGTCCGATTCGAATACTCTCGCCACGTCTAGGCGCATAGAAAGAGCATCCGAGATTCGCAGCTTGCGCCTGTTCTTTGAGTTGTTTCACAATCGTAACACTAGGATCTGGGCCGCCCTCCATATCCTCTTTGATGTGAATGAGATAAATAGTCAGTTTTTCCAAAGGCGGTTCTGTTAGTGGCCACTCGCGCCCTTCAGTATCTGGGGAACCGCCGTACACTGGCTCCGGCATGCCGCTGGATGTCGTGATAGAAGCCTCCGGAAGCACGTCTTCCAATCGCCTGGTTTTGGGGCTCGTTGGTTGCGACTCCGCTAGCGCTTCCCCAGCAGACCTTTTGCGTTTCCCTATCGGGTGCGTCCAGGTCGGTGCCTGTTTCACTTTGACCACTTCTCTCGCCAGCACCGTTAGTTCCGCAATGAGATGTCGCGGGCAAAGATGCCCGTATAAGGCCTGATCGTCCACGTCATCCGTATAGGAGCACTCGATGAAAATGGCGCGCAACAAGCCCGAAGCGATCCGAGGAGCTGCTGCTTCCCAAACACGCTTGTTGCGTGGATCAAGGGAGATTGAATCGGGCTCCACGTCACCAAAGATAATTATTTCACGACCAGTTTTTTGCTCACGGATAAAAAAAGCAGAGCTCTCAATGCTTGTCCAATTCTCTCTCGGGTTCGAAGCTCGCCTAATGGCTGGAGAGTGTGGAGACATGAACCTATAGAATTCGTTCGTTCAGTGCTCCGCGTGGATGGGTGGGAAAGGGAACTTACCCTGGTTCCTCATGAGTCAAGGATATGGCCCTTGACGCTGAACGCAGCCTGAACGGGTCACCCATATACGACATACTACTTATCGATCGTGGCATCTCGACCTCCGGGGCATAGTGTCGTCTGGTACACCCGTGGCTGACGCTAAAGCATCGGTACATCAAGCCATCACAGGCCCGGGTGTAGCCCTTGCAATCATCACGACCTATTCGTGGATTGCCACCCTCCACTAAGCGTTGATAGGTAATCAGACCTGCGCCGCCGTCTTCGTCCGAAAGGTTTGGCCAGATTACTTCGTTGAATATATGAGCCTTGATCGCGGCAATGACGGATGGTAGTGCGGCCACTGGCTTTGGCCCATTCGTTGCCTCCAGGACCGGGGAATTGATGGCGAATCCTGAGAAATGGTCTAGGTGAGGATGTGTGACCAAGATGGGCCCAATCACCTCTCGAAGGATGTGTGCTGCATTGGCTGGGGCGGTTTGGAAAGGTAAAGGTAACTCAAAAAACGGGCCAGTCTGGACTACCATCTCATCCATGTCATTGTGTGTTTCTAAAATATGAATGATTCCACTCAGAAGGGTCCCTGCATCGACTGCAACCACTGAATCCGGTCTCCATTGGGTCGAGGTGGACCGGACTAGTAGCCCGGTCACTCGATCTTCACGAGGACCTCCTGTTGGACCCTATCAGGACAAGTCAGCGTTCAGCCTCCATGTCGCATTCCAAGATTAGTGTAGTACGACGGGAACGATGTCATAAGTCCTTATCCTTCGATTAGAAGAATTATGCCAAACGGACCGTCTGGAATTTCGGGGAAGCGGAGGAGTTCTCGATGGACTATTGTGAGACTCACCAAAACAATTACTTGCATATCTCCCTTTCCACGATCTGGTAGTCCGACTTGTCGCCGTTCATCAATTGTCTTTCTTGGTCCGGCTTGTTGCAGTTCGTCAATTGCCTGTCTGACCTCTGAGTCTGGCACGTCAAATGGGTCATATGCTTTCCCTTTCCCTTTCTCTTTCTCTGTCCCTTTCCCTTTACCTCTCCCCCTTCCTCTTCCTTTGTCGGAAACCCGTTTACCGCGTGGTGGCTCCATTTCCTTATGTGTGGGATCGAGGAAACAGAGACAGAGACAGAGACAGCTACCTTCCGTTAACAAGTTTGGCGGGAGAAGCACACAACTTGTTAGAAAAGACTAAGATCCCTCGGAGAAGTATATCTCAGTACTCCTATGGCTTTCTTAGGGGAATAGCGGGCAGGGCTAGGGTGGCCTTTACGGGTTTATGTCTGAGAAACTAAAGGGGCACCTTCCGTCCGAGTGATGACTACCTCATTACCTGTGCTCGCCAGAGGGATAGGCCGAGGCAGAATCCAACAGCTCCGTGTCACACACGATCTCACAATTGGGGTGCGTTAAGCAGATGCGCTATTGGTTTTACCGGTCCTCAGGGACGTCGTATGGCCAGGCCGCAGGATTGGTGAAAGTGTTGCGATCACTTGCGAACGGATGTGAGATCTTTCGCCCCCGACATGTAACCACAAACATGAACGCTGGGGACTCACCGACAAAGAGCTTCTGGACCCGAGACCGGGTCAATGCGCCCACTGATTGGGGCTGGCAATTGCAATTGCTTTCAGTAGGATGGCTACTGCCCCAGAATCTCCGACAAGGCTCGTGCCATACACGCCAAAAAATATTCTGGATCCTTTTGGTTCTGAGCAGATGCTCGCCAAGGTTTGCTTTTTCCTCCGTTCGGGTTCGCGAGCGGAAGTGGTGTGTGGCTGGGTAGTTTGCGATCGGGAACCAAGTTTGATTGATGGACGGGCTTTGTAAAAGGATGCAACACGAAAGGACAAAGAAAAGGGAAGAGAAAAAAAAAGGAAAAAAAAGGAAATAGCGTATATGAGAGAGCGAGGTACCGCTTCGTGGTTCCCTGCTGAGGGAGGTATCGAAAAATGTCTAGCTCGACAGGAAGGAACAAAGGAAAGGATGGACTATAACCGAAGCGATGAAGAGCGGAGTAAGTAACCTTCAGCTCAGCTGTGGCTTTTTTTTATTATTTTAATTTTGTCTGTATTTTAATTTAGTTTCATGTGGTTCTTTTTTTTTTTTCCTCACTTGAGCAAGAGGAGGAGGCGGGTCAGCAGAGGCCCATTCTTCCACTTCCTCTAATGATATGGAGAATAAAGTTAGCGCTGTAGCAGTGGTGGACAAGAAGAATAATTTCAAGTACAAGTTAGAATACCTCCAAGTCCAGCCTGTAAGTCACTGGGTCCATGAAATGCAGTGACGTCGATTTCCGTCTAAACTCGGTTAAGTCGTTGATCCAGATCTGGAGATTATTGTGGGGGAATTTTCCTTTTTTATTTTTATCTCGATTTAATTTCCAATTCCATGCAAAATGGATACCGTTTCCATTCCGTTGGACCCACTTTTTGCCTTGGCTTTTTCTTTTTTATGAGTACTTACTCCGTACTCTACAAACAATCACTCAATCCATCAGTACTGACTCTTATTTTATTTTTTTTATTTTTGTTTTTATTTTATATGTACTAATATGTATGTCTCATCAACTTATCCAATGATCACCTGGCCAAGTGGGGTATAATGACAGAATTGTATTCAAGTTTGGAGATAATCGGCAAGTTACCGTAAAAAGCCCTTTCTACCCTGGAGACTGAAGAAAAAATGAACCTTTGTAACTTGGAAACAGAAAATCACTAATGATAATGATGACTATTACGAGCCTAGAAGAGTTTTTTTTTGGGGGGGGGAAAACAAAAACCGAGACCACACGGAACCACTTTACAAGACACCACATGAGAGCATACCAATTCCGCGAGTAATTATAGACATAGATTCACAATGGGAAAAGCCAGCTGCGGTTCTGCGACTACATGTACAGGCAGACAAAAGAAGATGCGGGTGTGAATGCTGTCAGTAAGGGGACGGGTTGCGGCGGCTGGGGGCGTCACCCCACGCACAGCGTTGCCCAAAGAGAGTCATGTTCGTAACGAATATGTCTGATGAGAAAATAGGAGGATATCATTCGATGGATCGGAGGATTCAGACCCGTCCAGGGGTGAGCAAATCCCAAATGGCCTTGGAGCGCGCGGGAACCTTGCCTTGAACGGTGGTGATCTCCCCAAGCACGCCGTTCTGAAGAGACAGAGAAAGTAAAGCACAAAAGAGCCAGTCCCTATATACGTTATTTCATGTCATTGCCACATCCGGGTGGCAGAAAGCCCATAAAAGCCCCAACCGCAAAAAATCCCACCCATTCGAACGCCAACCGTGGCCGCTAAAATCGATAACAGAGATGAACCCAACATATTTGATGGTTGGAAGAGACCATATACACACATCATGGAAGTTTTGCTTATAGCCGAATGGAAAGGAAGCTGCCTGTATTAATTGCGTCCCCTGCGACATGAGGAGTTGCCGTCATGGTTACCGACCGCCGCATCGTAGCTAGGTATCGGCGGCTGGTCCTGACGCGGCAGATCCTCGCTGCCTCTTCGGCTACTGTCCGGGCTGGAGTAGTCTGGGGGTGGAGATTGATCGATGTCATGCGGAACCAATAACGGCGCATGCTCCTCATCTCCAACATGTATCCGGCTGGAGCCTTCTCCGGCATCCTCATTCGAAGGAATGTGAGAGAGCTGGGCGAGGGAAATATCCGTCGGAGACCGGACCGGACCGGGACTGGCAGACGGCGCGATTCGGACGGTGGAACTCGTACGTGCGTTGTTGGCATCCTGATAAACCCGTTGAGAAATTTGGGCAGCACTTTCTCGACCAGACTCCAACAGAATGCTACCCTGTTCACTGCCATACGGCGGCGGAGGGGCTAAGCTACCGGTCATCGGAGCCAGCCCCCATTTCTTGACATTGGCCTCGATAAACACAAACCCCATTTGGCCGAAATTAACGTGGACAGTGCAAGGTCCGTTTGCGCCCACAGTGGGGAAGAAGTTTTGCGCCTTCTGGCCATGACACACATCTTCCAATTTCTTTCCATTCCGTGTGAAGAAGATCGTACCCGAACGTGGCCGATATCCTACGCCAATCACGTCCCCTTGGGAGAGCGGCGGGCCGTATGGTGTCAGTGTGAACGGTTGATTGAATCTTCGGTGTCCTGTGGTTTGATACGCTACCGAAGATCTATGGTATCCTAAGAAACAAAAGCATTAGCATTTGGCGCATTGCCCATTTGAACCATCGGAACCTACCTGGTAACCTGAACAAAGGGTACGGCTTGGTCGTCATGCCAATACTGACGAGTGTATTTTCGGGCTTATCGTAGATTTTCGCTTCCCAATAATAAACATCATTCTGCTTTGGAACAGGTAGATTGGTCTGCACACTGCATTCGGAATCGTAGAATTCTATTTCTGTGCGGGCCTCGACAAAGCAGTTGGCGATCTCCAGCTCCGGTTGAAACTCCCATGCCGAAACACCTTTTTCTTGGATCGCGAGGAACTGAGAGAGCGAAATGTCGGTTTGCATCGACTCGGCCGGGTTGGCTTCAATGAATGCTAGAATGTCCCCATATTAGCGACCGGCGACTGTTTCCAAACAGAGCGTTCAGATATAAGCGCCAACGACCACAAACTTACCCTTCGCCCTCAAATACTCCGATCGCGACAGATCATCCATAGCCTCCAAGGCCTCAGTCTCCTCGCGCAGGAACGCTTGCTCGTCATCATATTCACCCGGGCGCCCGATACGATCTAGAATAATCCTACCACGCTGAGTATATTTGAAAAAGAAAAAGATCGCAAGAACAAGCACCGCAACCGCTGCGGAGCCAAAGGCAGAGAGGACGCCTATTAAGATACCCTTGCCGGTCGAACCCGATGAATTGCCACTGACGCTGACCAGACCGCCATCTTGGCTCTGGGAGGACATTGCCAACAAAACATGTTCAATGTCAGATGCCACCCGTTGAGGATAGGTGGTAGGAGAGCGAGACGGGGAGGCCGGTGACGTTGTCGGATCGCTTATCACGGAAGTAGTGAGGGTCGAGGGAGCACCCCATAGGGTACTGAACCCCGAAGCCTCAGATCCCCGCATTGTTCATTGACTGATCGGAGGATTCGACGTCGATTTTATTTGGTATATGGAAAAGTTGGGAGGTATCAGAGCAAGATCAAGTGAATAAAAGAATGGATTGCAAGGGTCTAGAGTTGGATGGGAGAGTGAAGGGAGGGAAAGAAAGGTATCAAGTAGGTAGAGAGAATGAGAGATAATGAATGGGCAGATGAGTTGGACGTGAGTGAGAGAATGAATGACAGTACAGGACCAGCGCAGTTAAACAGCCTAGTCCAGAATCGCCGCCCATGTGGGGAGGCGCAGCGACGCTTCCGGACAACTTGTGTTCGGATAACATCCCAGTTGGCTGTTACTGGTAATACAAATATCCTCTTCTGGGACTATCATAAGAGTTGGAATTTTCAACCCTCATACCTCCCTAGAAATGCAAGGTTAGGAGAAGGGGGTTAAAAAAAGGGAGGATTGAGTATTCTTATCAGTTGAATTATCAGGAAATCGACGACACTCCTGGAAATTGTTTTGTACATCATACATACATACATGCATACACCTCCTACCAAAATGATTACTGATCCTGTACGGAAATTACTTGCGTATGAAGTTACCCCTGCTCAGGCTACCACAGGATAAGGTATCAATACCGTATGCAGTATACAATACAAGTACAACTTGGCCGGGCACCTCCAAGAACATCTACCAAAATCCAAACAAGCAGCCGATTGACATTACGATTACATCTCCGCAAGTTGCTCTCCTCCTACTTTAAATTATTCTTATCCCCCATTCCCATAATTCCTTGCTACCCCTTGGCTTCTCATGTAGTAGTTATATAGTGCATCCTCCCTTCAGAACTCCTTTGTAACCATGCGTTCACGTATACCTTCAAGTATGCGTGTCTCTCGGCTGTCTGATGTTGTTATCCGCTCCGACGATATCTGCCATATCCACCTCACCCTGACAGACAGCGAGGGCGATAAATATCCAGGTATGTAAGAAGAGCCAAACTCTCCAAATCCTTTCTCTTTCTCCTCTTTCTTCCTGTCTACTAAAAGTACCTTGGATGGGTTTTGGAAACTGAAAGCTGGTCGTCTATAGCGAAGCAACATGCGCGTAAGGTGGCCACGAAGCTGGGGGTGTCCTCTGGCCTTATCTATCTCGTCGGCCAGCCCACGATCAACTGGGGCGATTCGGACCAACCACAACCATTTCGACAAAGACGCTACTTCTACTACCTCAGTGGAATCGATGAGCCGGACTGTTATCTGACTTACGACATTAAAGCCGACCTCTTAACGTTATACGTCCCCGATTTCGATCTGCACCGTGCCATATGGCTGGGGCCGACGCTCACGGTGCAAGAAGCTCAGAAACAAACCGATGTGGACCGTGTCAGTTTCTTCGCTGCTCTGAAACCCGACCTCGAGTGTTGGGCAAGGAAGCATAACGAATCCCATCCGATCTACATCCTTCATGACAGCCAAAATCCGGCGATACCGTCGGAGCATCTTATCCTCGATGATAGACGACTACTTCCCGCGATGAATGCGGCTCGGGTAATCAAAGATGAATATGAGCTTCGAATGATACGGCAGGCAAACCATATATCTGGTCTGGCACATCGCAAAGTACTTGAGGACATTCACCGCATGTCCACAGAAGCGGAAATTGAAAGCTCGTTCCTCGCCACCTGCATCTCCCACGGTGCAAAAAATCAGTCCTATGAAATCATTGCTGGCTCAGGGCCGAACGCGGCTGTTCTTCACTACGTTAAAAACAACGAGCCCCTCGACGGAAGACAGCTGGTCTGTCTAGATGCCGGGGCGGAGTGGAAGTGCTACGCAAGCGACGTGACTCGCACGATTCCTCTGTGGACTGACTGGCCCAGTGAACGTGCAAGGAACATTTATCGTGTAGTAGAAGAGATGCAGGAAGAGTGTATCAGGCGCATCAGAAAGGGCGTGCGCTTTCGGGATCTGCAGTTGCTTGCACATAACATTGCCATCGAAGGATTGCAGAAACTCGACATACTCACAAGCGACAGCCCACGTGAACTCTACGACTCTGGGGCATCTACTGTCTTCTTCCCTCATGGGTTGGGCCACCATGTCGGCCTCGAGGTCCACGACGTCTCTGACCGGCCCATCAACGCGTTGAACGGGAACCACACTTTCTGGAGCGGCCAGACCTTCGTGCCGCATGTTGACGACATCAGCCGGTCCGTCCCATTGTTGGACGAGGGCATGGTAGTAACCATCGAGCCGGGCATCTACTTCAACCGACTTGCCCTTTTGAATGCCCAGAACCAGCCATTGGCGAAGTACATTAATTTCGACGAAGCTGAAAAGTACATTCCTATTGGCGGTGTGCGAATTGAGGATGACATTCTGGTCACGGCTGATGGGTATGAAAACCTGACGACGGCGCCAAAAGGAGAGGAAATGTTGGAGATCATCCGTCGCGGGATCGACAACTCTTAATTTTATTCCTCAGACCTCCATGAAGCTGGTGGACCTTGACGTTGTTATCATTCTGTCGTTTCAACAACGGATCCGTTATTTCCAAATGATATAGAGCGGGGACAGTCTAGACTCGTAGGAGACAGAACATCAATAGATTACGGTGTGACTTATGGAGTCTTTTAAGGGAGCAATAGTTGGGTGGCGCCCTTCTAGCTCTGTCTCCCTTTTCTGGGGCTCTTTCTAGGCGCCACTTCTTCAATCATCTCTGTCATATCCACCTCACTTATACCTAGAAGGGTAATAGTAATAATATATACCCGCCTTCTAGAAGGTCTTCCACCCCACTGATCGAAAGTACCACCACCGCCCAGAAGATTACCTGAGAATATCCATATTGTTCTTCGCCAAAGATTGCCTAAGTGGTTCTCTACTCCCACAAAGCTAGCAATCTGAAAATTTTCTCGACCAACAACACCCAATCAACAAAGTCCCCAAACAAGTACTCATCATCCACCTCAGTGAGACTTGAGTTGAGACAACCATGTCTTACCTCGTGGTCAAAAGCGAGAAAAGGAGAAAAGGAGAAAACTAGAAAATCAAAAAATAGCATCTTTCACCTAAACAATGGAGTCTACCAGACAAACAAATACATAACCAAATACAGCTGTCAAGGCACAGAGGAAACATCAAGGCAAACAAAACCAAGTTTCCCTCACATAACAGCTTTCTCCATGCGCCCTTGAAAAAATTTCGCATCTGTGCCTGCACAAGTGGACCACTTACGCATGCACAAACAGGTGTCAAATGATGATAGCTTCCCAGTTGAGACTGAGCTACCATTAACCCTAATGATGGACCATCAGCCCACCCAACAGTGTGCATGACACTAGCCACAACTCCAGTAGGCACGTAGAGCTCTAGTCTAGCTTTAGAGCTACCTTGTGCATAGACTCCAAGCTAAAAAAGCTACCTACTATGAAAAGGAGGTGATACCCAGTCGAGCAACACCCAAAACCCCAGCAAGAAAATAAACCGGAATGATGGCATCCCAGCCAGCCTGATACCTAACCTACGGCAAGTGAAAGCCTTGGCGGATGGTTTGAGAATTAACGAAATCATTTATTTATTTTTTGATTTCTGCTTTGATTTCTATTACATACTCTGAAACACGACTGTGCGAATATTTTATGATATCATATCTGCCATGCCGAAGAATCCGTAGTAGGACGGATGACGGGGACAGTCGGAGAGAGATTTTTTTTTTTGGTTCTCCTGACTTCTTGAAACTTGAATGAATCATATTCCCTGTTATGGAAAATTACGTTTGGTATCGGGTCTGTTTGGGCGCCGATCGGTCCGTACGGCATCACCTCCTTTCTAGACGGAGTTGGGCATCGGAGATGCGGCATCGGCCTCGTATGGTATTGTCAAACAGGGAACTTGAGGAAGGAAAAAAAAAGATGAGGTGGATCGGGAATGAGAACTGCCGTCATGCCACGACTGATTTTTCTTTTTTTAATTTAATTTTCTTAGTGTGGCTGTCTAACGTCTCCTGATCGTGATCTACGGACTTGCATACGGACCCTTGCTATTTGCCTACTACGGAGCCGTACTCCGGACTCCGAAATTTCGTAGAGGAACAAATTACGAATTGAACGTCATTAAAGGCAGTTGGTGGTAATTAACTCAAAATAATGAATCTACTTTCTGTATGGAACCTTGTGTGACTATTGAGTTGAATAAGCCTGATCTTTTCTTGTTCAGCAGAGGACCTTTGTACCAGGGATGACTCAAGAGCACGCAAGAAAAAATCCAGGTACGCCATTCAAGATTTCTATGAGGCCATTTTTCACCATCCGCTGGGTTAGTTAGGTATTTTTGCTTCTGGACTGCAGCGTGTGGAGATGGGACTCCCGAAGTAGGGGCTTGCGGTGGGTCCTCCCTTACGGATGATGAGATTTTTCTTCCCTTTTTTAGCTCCGAGCCCATTTTCGGGCCTAGTGAGTCACACCACTGGAGCCAGCACACTCTATCCTAGTCATCGAAGTATATAACGGAGCTGATGCTGGATGCCTCCTGGTTTGGGGTTTTTAATTCCTTCCCCTACCTCATCTCATCCTTCCCAGGGGGTGATGGTCACTTCCCTCATTACGACTTTGTAACGACTCACCCCAAAAGTTTGATATATTCCCTCTTACACTGCTTGCTTTATCACCAACTGTCCGGTGTCGGAAATAAAGAAAAAAGAAAAGAGTACTGCAAAACGATTTGAAACGGTCCGTCGTCGTTGTCGCTCGCTTAGGTGGATTAGAGCATGGGACAGAGGCATAACAGACGTCGCACACGCCCACGATCTCGAAACCGCAGCGTCATTTGCTCTCCCGTTGAGCCGCCTCTATATCCAGTCAACACTATTTGCAGTCCAGCTGTTCTTGAAACGGACTCTACCGCTTGTGATTCACTCGACTCCATTGCGATACCCCTCGCCCCGACTTGGCACTCTGGGTATATAATATGGCAGAAGCGTGACCGCACGTTGCGGCTGGAGGCCTCCCGACTGGAAGCAGAACAATGTCGTCTTTTTGGTGGGGAACCGGGAGACGATGTAGGACTTTGTTATCGCATGCTCGAGTACTTCGGTGGACTTGATTATATCGACTCGTGAGTATTCCCATTCATCCTGGTATTGATATCTATATTACAACATTGTCTAACCAACATCATTAGTTTACAGAGTCTGAGAAAATCACCTGGGTGAAATGGCTACTCTATTTTACTCAATAGAGTATATATATAGCCTTCCCGTCACAATCACCATACTGTCATCTGGAATGTGGATGAAACAAAAAAAAAAATATATATCCACATTCAGAGTCAGAAAACGGATAGATTATCCTGCAAGAAAAAAAAATCCTTCGACAGCAGGAAAGGAAAACCAGCCTCCGAGTAGGCGGGTGCACTAGTTACCGTGGGGAAAACCAAGTCTCCGACTTGTAGCAATGAAGATGCCTTCATCCCGTGCAAAGCAGGATGGGGTGTCGGATTGGTCCTTTTACGACTTGGCCACAGGTTTCTGGTCCAGAAAATGACTACGATTGGGACGTTGAGAACCGATGGATCCTTTCTGCCTGATGGGTTGAGTTCGCATCTGACCATGTGTTGGTGCTTGAAATCCCTATCAAGCAGAGGGTCTTTTGAACGATCTCCGCCGCTTTCTGATGTCATATTCTTTGCCCCGACTTCTACATCATCGACTTTACGGTCCGAAAACACCCGATAGGGAGGAAACGCTACTGAGGCAGACGTGCCTTCTGTTCTTCAGTCATTCGCTCGAGCAAACCCGAATATTGGGTTTGGTGAGAAATGAAGCTCAAAACCTCTTTATGACTCATGAGCTGAATCATGTCCACCGGAGGAATAGAGATATATAGCACGATGAATGAATTGTGATGATCAATCATGTATTACGATAGAGCCTGTATTTGTATGTAAATCATACGACGACGTCATTTCATGAAACATGCCACTCGGTTGCAGGACACCACGGTTGTAGATGTAAGCACTTAGTAGCATTCTATCAGTTCTAGGAATTAGGTGGAATAAGCTGGAGTAGTAAGCAGTAGGAAGTTGCCCTACTTGGAGTACAGGTGCCGCCGCTTTTTGGGAGGGCAGAATGGATGGTAAGTTTCGGCCCTGCTCTGGCTGCCAGTAAGCAAAATGAATAGGCACTCCAGGAGTAGCTCATACTTGTATCTTATAATCTTCTATATATATTTACTCTGGTTTTTGAAAAGTACTATATATACTCGACTAGAGCTGCTAGATCAATCAAATCATCATGAAGTAGTCATATTGCTTGCTGAGAAGACTATACAAATTGCCCTTGAGGTTCTGCATTGCTCACCTCAAGATGACTATTTTTTGCTCTAGAGAACTATTTTAGGTGTTAGTGGCTTTGATGCTACTCCGAAGTAATACTTCATCAACTGATTTGTGAGATTATATTTAAGCATGTTTTCACCTAACACAAATTTCGATCCTGGATGCCTTCGCAAAGCACAACAATATTATAAAAGACTCCCCAGTTAATAACGTAGCCGAGCCCGCCGAAGAGGCTTCTGTAGGGTTCTCGGACCCCAGCATGCTCCCAATGAAGCCATGAAAGTCGTCCTCAGGTACAGAGTCCCCCTGGCTTGAGCGACCTACCAGGGCACATCCAAGAGCACATAGTACCGAGCCTCAAAAATTTAGAGTGTGCGCTGGATAACAATTCTGTATTTCAAAATTTGCTCCAACAGCGAGAGTACTATTAAATACAAGGCAAGTTTTCCGAGCCGCGGGCAAGCAGATCCTCGGCCCGGGCCTCGTAAGGCTAGCTAGCCTCTTACGAAAACAGTTACTAATGACTTCTAGGGCCAAGAAGACCCGCTTGAGTGGGTCTTCTCAGTATAGTTACTACTGTGGTATATGGTATGTACCACAGTATAAAAAGGAAAAAGAACTACGTAGGGGTAAATTACTTTATTAAGAATTCCTATATAGATCTAGGTGATGAGTCCTTTTCTGGTTTCAAAGTAAGCTTCTTATGTTGAAAAATAGCCAATTGTACACGCTGAATTGAAAGGCTTTGTAAATCCCACGAGGCCTAAGCGGTACTACAGGGATGGTGACCAGGGTTCATAAATGCGCACCTCCTCTGAACCTATAACATGACCAACATAGGACTCGCTCCTCTGCATTCGTAAATTGGAGCCACGCGTAAGTGTTGAACATCCAACATCAAACAAGCGTAGACGTCATCTTAGAGCGAATCGTCCCGTAAGACGCCGGCTTCACAAACGGCCTCCCCATCTTCGAGGCTACCGGGTGCCAGTCAACATACTAGGTCTTGAAGGTAAAGCATGTGGTATAACGGCTACGTCGTCGCGGATGAGCTGGTCATTAGCCACGATGGCCCGTTGCGTGGCGGGGAGGTCGATGGAGACAAGCCATAGTGGCGAGCTGGATGGTATACTATGGGTAGAAGACAAATGAGGCAGTTATACAGCTGTATATATTGGAATTCTATCATGAAATTCTTAAACTGCTTGGCAGCCAAGTGATTCTACTACAGGGCCAACTAGATGAGGTAATTTGATAATTTAATATCAAGACCAAAGAAGATCAAGGTGTATAGTCAAAAATAAAGGCTTTAGCCAAGGTCAAAATATTCGATGGTGTTCATGAATTTATGCTTAGATATGCCTATTCACCCTATTCACGGAACAATCCGATTACTAGACTAGCGGCACGCTCTGACTCCTTCGACTTTCACGATCGTCTGGCCTGTTGCCCGGCACGTCGCAAGCTTCTTTTCTCTTCTCGCGAGCCAGAGGCGGAATCCGCATAATGGTGGCGCTGGTGAGAGCGACTATGGCCACTTTGGGCAGCATAATCATGAACAAATAGGCCGTAGAATCGCCCTTGACCGCGTTCCATGTCATGTCGGCGGTGATGATGAAGATGAGCGAGTATACGATGCGGATGGCCAGCACCGGCACACACCCACCCACGCAGTTGACAGTGCGGCGCTCGATGGTCGGGTAGTCGACACGACGCAGCCAGAAGAAGACGAATGTGCCGGCCATCCACAGGTAGATGACGAACAGGATGGCGATACCGGCGCGGCTGTACGGCGACGGCTGTAGTTGGTTGTGCTCCCTGTTCTTGACGGCCACAAAGCCGCCAATCGAGATACCAATGTCTATCCAGGTGATGGCTTATGGCACAATGAAGATAAAGCGGCGCGCGACCGGCACGACCTTGTTTTCGGTGGCAGTTAGTTCTGGGCAGAGGTAGAGTGGCTTTGGGACAGAAAAATGGAAGAAGGCATGGACTCAAGGAGATACATACATCCGCTCAAGCACCTCGAGAAGTAGAAATATGACTAGTAGAATACCTAGTGGCTCGCACACAGACACACCTGCCCACAGACCATCCGTGTCTTTACGAATAGTGCACAGCATACACCCGGTGCCCACCGACCGGGAGAGCGCCAGAACCCCGATACAGTACCAGCCTATTCGGCGTGTCCAGCGGAAGTAGTATGCAGTCAAAAAGGCCGCCGAGAAGAGGACAATCTGCGCAACGGCGATGCCATCTCGGTATCGGAAAACGCCGTCTCCTGCCTTGATGTTATGAGAATGAGTGTGGTTTGAATAACTGAGACGGAGAAAGGCGACAGAGGGAGTAGAAAAAAAGGGCTTCTCCCACTACACAATCGAGAAATGTGACTGAACGGAGCTAGTTTCTTTGCTGTCAATGTCAAGGCTGAAAGAAGCCGGCCACCGCATCGCCTCCCACGTAGCGCCACCGCCGTGATAGGGCAGTGCGTACCATGCCCCAGAGCTTGGCGAAAAGTAGGTGCTGTTGACCCCATGCCAATATTAGGCGGCAGAGTTAATGGCTGCCAGTCATCTAGCTGATCTTGACTCTTTATATCCACAGCTGCAACACACAAAAAGTCGAATATAGTTGATGATCATGATCCATGTTGTGCGCCGGGTCTGGCATCGCATTATGGCAGGCCACACAGACGGCTTAGAATTCGATCTTGATGGGAGGGGAGAAACTGATAGGCACAGCAGTGGAATTGTCAATCAGCTCAGCCCGCCTGTGGCCTCGCGCAATCTACTCCAAGACAGCGGCTGCAGCGCGTGAATCTGCCGCGGCGCAAAGTATGGCTGTAGCAGTTGGCGATGACACTCGTGTTCTTCAATATTGAGCAATAAGAGCCCGCAGCCGATAACCGGCGGGGCAAGCATGCTCAGCAGCTCTGGCAGGAAGAAGTCGCCCATGTACTACAAGACACTCGCTATTGAAGAAGCCCAGGTAGCGGAAGCCGCCGCGTTACTAGTTCGTAGCCCTCGATGCCATCTCCATGGCTGCGCAAGGCGTCAAACTTCACTTGAGCGATGGCATGATTCGCTATTACCGCGACACTTCCAACCTAAGTTTCATCTTCCTGGCTATGCCGTTCTTGGGGCTATTGCTTCCGCGCTATGGTCCGCGAGAAGCTGCACCCGCACGATATCATCAACACGCTCGTGCTACCACCGCCGTCCACACAATGCTCGCCGGAGTCACTGTACCGGCCTCGGCCAAGGTACCAGGCTCCATTGTCGCGTTAAACCGCGATCTGCAGAATTGCGGGCCGGGCGGCTAATTACGTCCCGATGAGGTGTTACACAAGAAGTAGTAGCATGGCCTGCGGCACTGGGACTATCACTTATGGTACCACGGACGATGTACTTTTCAAACAGTCATAATTAACTTGATCTTTGAGCTTCGAGACTGCATGTTGCATGTCTCCACGGCAAGAGATGCTGATAGTCCTCGCAGTGTGCACTGGATGCTATCAATTTGGCCAGACTAAACAGGAGCGTGTGTGTATGGGGGTGGGGAAGAGAATGGCGTTACTGTGCCAAGCAGCAGCATCACGTTGAGATTTCCCCATGAGATCCATGTACATGATTGTCAGATGGATGAGTGAATAGGATGAGTAGAGTTGTGTCCGTCTCTTGTGTCGTATGCACAACCAAACAGCCCCTTCTGTGGGGTCTACACTGGAGTACTCTGCATTAACTATATCAGACTGACATGTGCCAGTAAATTCGCAATAAAATCACCTGTTCAGACACGAACCAGATGTCTGGCAGTTGAACGATGATAACCTACAATTAAAGGGCTTGTAGTAGGGTAGCCTACTAGCCCTACTCTAGTTAGCAGTGGATCGGCTTGTCGGCCTTATTTTTGTGGCGATGAGAAAGGCCCTTAGGCTAGTCCTACACCAGAAGGCGGTGTGGACATGTCTGCTCCCAGTAAAGGACACGGTCGATCAGATTGAAGGTTAGTACGGACGGCGGAATGCGACCTTAATTATTGAGATACTTCCGACTCAACAACCTCCTCTTCTACAAACTCACACTGCTTCGCCTACCCTTGAAGGGAATATGATCCTGGCGACAACTACCTAGATCTTGCATTTGTCATATATTACGTGTCGGTTCAGGAAGACGTTCTATCTCACCGCACGTTGTGTGTCCGAACGGTGTCACACGTTGTCCTTACACCCACCCTTGCCCATCGCGGGCGACCGTGTCTGCTGTGAATTAGCTTCATCATGTCTACAGATTATACCTATGATGAGCAGGTCAGTGATCGGCTGTTTCCGACCCCTACGTATGGCTAGCTAACAGCCTCAAGGGTCAATTTTTCCCGTTCTTCATCCTGACCCTTACTGGTCTGGTCACACTTCCTTTAACATACAATCTTCTCAAGCCGAGCAAAGGTCGGTACCGACTATCTCTCTTTATATGAAATTGAAACTCTGCAGCTTTTGAATGCTGACATCTTACCCACTGCAGAACTTGAGAATACCGCACCTCGAATAAAGTCGGACTTTAAGCCAGAACATGGCGACCTCATCGAGGCGCAGAAGCGTAAGCGTCTGCGCAAGGAGCGTAGGATAAAGCGCATTATTTCCGTTATCGTGGGGTATGCAGTTATGGCATGGATGGTTTACTTGATTGCTGTCACCGCGAGAACGGCACCAAAGATCTGGGATCCTTATGACATCCTCGGCATTTCAAGGGTGAGCTTCCTTGCAAAGTCTATATGATGGAGGGCATCAACTGACTAGGTTGAATCTTTAGAGCGCCGATGAAAAAGCTATCTCTAGGCATTATAAGCGCCTTTCCCTTATCTATCACCCTGACAAAATTCGTCCAGATCCCGCGAAGAATGAGACTATTGAAACTCTCAACGAGCGTTTTGTTGAGCTGACCAAGGCCTACAAAGCACTGACCGACGAGGAAATTCGTAACAACTACATCCAATATGGTCATCCAGATGGCAAGCAAAGTTTCAGCATTGGTATCGCTCTTCCGCAGTTCATTATAACGGAAGGTAACGGAAAGTACGTTTTGCTGGTCTATGGCGGCTTACTTGGTGCGCTCCTCCCTTACATTGTTGGCCGGTGGTGGTATGGCTCGCAGCGATACACCAAGGAGAGGGTTCTCGTCAACAGTGCAGGGAACATCTTCCGGGAATACAAAGATGGCCTCCTCGGGAACGGAATCATCGGTGCTCTGTCCTCTGGGGATGAGTTCAAGGAGATGCTCAAGGGCTCACAGGGAGAAGCTGGCCTAGCGAAGCTGGAAAAGATGGTTTTGTCAGATGATGCCTCATTCCTAACTCCTGCAGACCGCCAGAAACTCCGGGAACTGGACGATTCCACCCGACGGAAGGCACTCGCATTGTTATGGGCTTACCTCGGCCGGATTGATTTGAATGATGCCAGACTCAACGGAGGTAAGTTATACGCGAATAATCATACATGATTAAATTATTAATGAGTTCCTACAGAAAAGTATGAAGCTGCCCCTATTGCGCTCTCCCTGAACGAAGCATTCACCGCCATTGCTCTCGCTTTCGGTAACCTTCGTCCCATTTTGGGCTCTTTCCAAACGTCTCAGAATCTAATTCAGGCTGTCGCCCCGGGATCATCGCCGCTCCTTCAATTACCATTTTTCACCGATGACGTCGTTAAGTCCGTTGAAGGCGCAGACGCCAAAACTCACTACACCGTTCAGAGGTTCATGAGCCTGCCTGACGATAAGCGCCGTAGCCTCACAGTTGGTGCGGGTCTTCTGTCTGAGAAAAAATATGCAAGCGCCATCTCAGTTGCTAAGCAACTGCCTGCTCTTGAAGTCTCAAAAGCCTTCTTCAAGGTTATGGGAGAGAGGGTTATCACGCCAAGCAGTCTTGTCCAGCTAGTTGTGAAAGCACGCTTCATCCCGCCTGGCTATTCTAACGTTCCCGAAGTGAAGCTATCTGATCTTGAGGATGCTGATCCAGATGAGGATGACCTTGACGCCCTTATGGGTCGAAAGTCCACCAAGGGCAAGAAGCTCGCCAACGGCGAGAAGGTCGAGAGCAAGGTTGAGACCATCCAACCACCACTGGCCCATGCACCGTACTTGGCTCGCGATCACTCTCCTCGGTGGCATGTCTTCTTGGCCGATCCCAAGCAGGGCAAGATGGCCGTACCACCATTCACCTTCACTACTTTCGATAAGCCTTTGTTCGACGAAGCCGGGAAACCTACGTTCAACATCCAGACCCTCAAGATGCAGTTCCAGGCCCCTCCTCAGGTTGGAGATTTCACCTTTGTGATGCACTTGCTCTGTGATAGCTACCTCGGTCTCGACACAAAGATGGAAGTCACACTCCACATTGATGATCCCGCTAAAGCAGCTGCTCTGGAGGAAGAAGATGATATCAGTGAGCCCGATGAAGGTAAGGCTTTCTCTTCACCAGAAAGTATACAGCATGACAGACAAAGCTAATTTACTATTAACTTAGATTCTATCGCTGGTCAAATGCAGGCCCTAAAGACGGGCCAACCGCCTAAGAAGAAGGCCAAGAAGCCGGAAGATGACTCCAGTGAGGATGAGAGTGATACCGACGGCGATGCCGGAGATACCAGCGATACCAATACTGAGACTGATGTTGACGACTAAGCGATCCAATTGGTGATGCAAGTGAACAATACCAAAGAAAAGAAAAAAGGTAAAAAAAAAAAGAGCACCTCAATCCGATGATACCAGAAATATTAGTCAGGGGGAGGAAAGTGCAAAGGAGATATTGAAGCGATGAGACAAGAACAAATTGTTCCCTCATCTGTCATTAATGATATCTTTTGTGTGTATTTACTACATATATTGGAGCTATTTCCTCTTGCTCACATACTGTTAGATTATGCATTTTATTAGGGAGTTTATACCTTGGACTTTTCAGTTTGTTGCCGCTGGTCTCTGTGAAGTAATTTTAGGGTAAGAGTAACCAGTGCTGGGCGTAGGCGATATCTATCACTTATCTCTAGCCATATCATATTACAATTCTTACAAAAGATAAACTTTAGCTTGATAATCCCTAGCTGAAAGAGTGGTCCAACAATAAGCACCCATTCCGACTCCCTTACTTTCAAAGAAACCATGCTACTTCAATCAGAACACATCCCAAACTTCATACATGATAGATACTTGGGGCTCACTCGAGAATGCAGCAAGATCAGAACCGTCCGTGTCAGAGTTCGGGATTCATGCATGGATGCTTGACCCTTAGGGGAGATGGTGGAATTTAGGGGGTGCTTGGATACGTAGGCTGCTTAGAGGAGGTGTCAGAATATCATTGAACACATGTGAGGGTATCGAAAAGTGTGTAAGCTTGTCTGCATATCTAAAGCAAGCCCTAAGACGAAAAAATGTGGAAGGTATCGTGTAGTACACAGCCGCAGTTCAATCAACGCCTCCTTGGATCTATAAACGCTCTGTTGGCCCCTTCCCATCTAGATCTCGCTCCGAGACCTCTTGTCGATTATCAGTTCTCATCATAATCGAATTACCCGATACAATCGCCTCCTAACTCGTGCCTAGCTCGGTGTTTTCGAGTCCCCGACGGCGATGCGCCATGAGTCTTTTACTAAGGTGATTATGGGCACTGGAGCCAAGCAGTCGGGGAGCGTTGGCCTTGAGTATGGCTGATAGAGAAGGTGCTGAGCTGCAGAAAATTGCGACGCATAGTTCTATGCTGCACCAGTTAAGCGAATCGGCAAGGTAGTAGTACTGATCGTTAGTGTAGCCTGCCAGCATTTCGGACGAAGTGAAACGCACGCAGCTGGCTGTGTATATCGGATCCGCGAGGCTTACGACAGTGATAATGGAGATGGGAAAATTTACCTGCGATGGCTAAGATTCCAAGACCGAAGATACAGAATAGGGTGGCTTTTCGGCGCTTGAAATTTATTGTAAATACGAGCGCAATGGGGGTAGAGGAGGGAGAAACTCGACTTTCCTTTGACATACGGATGCCCCATAGCATGATGATGGGGAGGTAAATCAGGATGTCTGTAATGATATTGAGGATGTCATTCGCACCATAGAGTGCTTGTTGTGCTATAGGGTCAACACAATGCCCTGGGATAGTCCCAGTGACGTCCCAGAACTTTGAGACTAGCGCGCATGAGAAAGCGAGATAAAAGAAGCTGCGCACTTCAAACCCTCCAGTGATGAATATTAAAGAGTAAACTGCATATTTCACGTACTGCGTTGATCTAGGCGAAGGTAGAACCAGAGTAGTGAAACTTTGACAAATAGTAGTGCGAGAACATAGCTGATGCGAGTGGAATATATGGACTGTAGGGCTTGCGAGACGGATTCCTTACTGGTTGTTTAGATAGGCTAAGGAGACTTCACAAGGACTTGTTTCGTGACGTTGTAAACTAACCTGTATCATGGGGACATAGCCCTCATCCGACATATCGTTATCTAAACTTGGTCAGGTTATGGGAGTGACCATATTATAAGGATATGTCATACAGTGTTTTCCAACTCTATAATAGGCGGCTTGTAAATATTTAGTATTAACGTGAGGTCAGAGCTTGCTTTACAAGTCTTACCAAACATCGACCCAATTGACAGACCAAACGTAGTCAGGCTATATCAGTAAGATCCAGCTGTAATAGGCGCTCCTAAGGTTCTCACTGTTCCAATCACCACGAAAACTGTGGATAATATCAGCGAATAGCCGGTTTTTGCTTGTAAGGCACCGTCTTACCATCATCTACTCCCACCGCATGCAGCATGACAGTCCTCACGCATATCTGTAGCCCAACTATAACAGTATTGAAAACCATGAAGGCGATATTCACGCCGAAAATTGACGCTTATCTTGTGCTAGGCACTGTACCGCATATTTGTATATACGAAGCATCCATAGTCATCTTTTCATGCAGCAACAATACTCGAAAACAGCTTGGCCCAGACACGGTCTCTTAAGTGCGAACAGAAAGTACGGCACTAAACTGGCCCGAGGTAATGGTTGACGGGTCATGTTGTCCTAATGCCCGAGTATCAGATTACCTACGAGCTGAGCAATAGGAGCTGTCAGTTAAAAGCTGAAACTCCTGGAGGTTGTGGCTATATACGCCATATTGACAGGGTTCTCTCGTTAGCCGTTCTTAGGGCTAGCTAGATTTATGGCGGGTCTGTATACTACAAGCCCTACCACGAATAGAATCAACAGGAGATATCCATAAATGCAACTCGAAAGGATGAAAAAGCACGCCAAACAGGTTACTCTCGGGCTTCAAGCTTAGAGTGCACATACAATTTTCTACACGTGGTCTAGTGGATAAGGGTTATGAAGGTGGAAAGGTGGAACTAGCTGCTGAACTGGACCCGGATCCATCCCCGCACTAAAATGCCTCCATGACTTAGGGCATAGAGTCCACCTAGAAGACCCTCCCTTTTCTCCTCTTTTGTATTAGGACACCCTCATTAAGGGATGCTAATGCAACGTTGAGTGAAACTAAAACTTTTCCTAAGACCCTAAATAAGAAGTGTCGCAGCAATGCCATCCCCATTTGGAAGCTGGAAACGCAACCCATCCCCATTACCATATGAAAAAGTAACCTGAGGGCGTGTGGGATTGGACATACCTCTAGACTCATAATTACTGATGCCCTTATTAATGAGTAGCTTCACCATCTCTGTGCAATGGAAGCAATGACGGGGGGTTATAGCTGGATCTATATGGCCTATAAATATAGACCAAGATACGGCCGCAAGTCATAATAGCTTTGTTCTCTGTTTCAGGTGAGTTTGCTGCCGATAAAATTGCCCATCATGCCTCAAACAAAAAATGTGGCTCTAGTCTTCCGCCCAAGCGGGTTTTCCGGTTGAGCTGTTACAAATAACCTTCTCTCCTATCCATCATCTACCACATTCTCTCGCATTATTGGGTCGACTAACCGTCCCAAGACCGTCCAGGAAAGTGGGCTGCCTGCCGACGCAAGGCTGGAATTACACTCCGGGATCGACTTTGCGAACGGATCTAGACAATGTATGCTTGCAGATGCAGGACATGATCTCGAGTCTGGGCCAGGTTACTCATGCGTACTATCTCGGTGAATTTCTAATTCTAAGCTACTATCCTACACGTATCATGGCGTATAGAAAGTGCACTAGAGTTCGGGTTCACTGACACTGAACCAACAAACATAGCTTATTCCAATGCAACAGCTTACACCGACCATGTCATGGATATCAAGGACATCAATATCCGGATGGCATCCAACGCCGTACATGCCTGTGGCAAGCTCTGCAAGAACATGAAGCTCTTCGTATTGCAGACGGGAACAAATGCGCGTTGTCCTAATCAAACCAATCACAAAAGACTTCCCATTACTACTATGCATGCTAACATGACAGACCAGAACTACGGAGTCGCCGTATTCCAACACATAGATAAAATCCCCATCAATTCCCCCTTAAAGAGGATAACCCGTGTATCCTCTCTCCGTATGGCGACGAGATCTTCTACTACGCCCAAGTGAATATCTTCAAAGAAGCAGCTCAGGGGAAACAGTGGGGATGGTGTGAAGGACGCCCGGACCAGACTGTTGGTATGTGTGGCTTAAAATTATACGAAAGAAGCTACCTATCGACTGACAAACTTGGATTTTAAAAAACAGGCTACGTCCCCAGTGTCACTAGTATGGCTTTCGTCGAGCTAATAGCGCTTTATCTAGCGTTATATCGCTACGTTAATGGGCCCAGCGCAAGGGTCACCTTTCCCGGAACGCAGAAGAACTACTTATACACGTTCACAGGCTCCTCCCAGGACATCATCGCTCGACCAGACATTTACCTTTCGGTCGAGAAGCCGGATCAGGCGAACGGCGAGGTTTTCAATACTGCTGACACCGCAACCCGGGGTTCGTGGTCGGTCAAATGGCCGCTTCTGTCGAAGTATTTCGGTCTGGAGGGGGCTGGGCCTGGACCTCAGGGCTGGAGTGGAGTTGATCAGTGGTGGAAAAATGAGCATCAGGCTGGTTATAAGCGGATGTGTAAGAAGTATGGACTGCGGAGACGGGTGCTCTCCGATACAACGTGAATCTTTGTCAAGGCTGGGTTTATGCTATTGGATCGTAACCGTGAAATGAGCTTGGATAAGATCCGTGGGTTGGAATTTACGGAAGAATTATCTGTGGCTTAGGGTTATTTTAAGGCTTTTGATCATATGGCGGCAGAGAGGATTCTTCCATTTGAGTTTTCCTACACTACCTCAAGACTATAGCAGGATATTGTATATATACCATCTTCCAACATCCCTTTCGTGGATGAAAACGTGTACAATCATTCTATTGGTTTGAGCGGCTGTCATATCTTGTTATTAGCACATGGACATTACGGCTCCTCATAGTTTGCATCGAGTTAGAATCACAGGGTTAGTTCAACTTGGGAAGGCCATGTCCTCGTGGTCGATGGTAGTAAACACAGCTGTTTGGAGAAGTAGGCAAAGCCTGAATATGTTGTGCTCTATGGATTTAAGCGGAAGCGTTAGTCGGTGATTATTCAGTACTGAAGTATGGCGCAGGAGTCCCTATCGCATCCAGCGAGAATGGAAAGGATAGTCAAATGCGGATACGCCCACCGTGGACCATCTTCGGTTGCAGTCGTAGTCCAGGTGTCGGTCGTTGTGGATCCCTTTCTAGTGAACCAGAATGACGGACCCAAAACATTACAAGAAAATTCAAACAGAGGTAGAGCCCTAGTGTGGGTGCATTTTATGCCTGAACACCTCATACTCACTCATCTACTCTTCCCTGCTCAGTTATCGGCAGACCATTTCTCGGGTTGCTTAGGGTGTGCTCGGGCTTGCTCAGTGAACCGGAAAGGCAAAGACACCAATGTGTCTGTCAACACCCCGTACATATATGAAACTATGCGCCGTGGAAGGTCGAAAGCGTACGGAAGAAATATCAATTGGGGATATCACCACTTCAGGTACTGAATAGATAGACAGCTACTGCCAATGAACGTAGATAAAAGGCATGGTCAATGCCTCGACCTTGCCTATGATTAGGCAAGCAGATTTGGGTCGGCTCCTGTCTCACATAGAAGGATCATGCGTTCACTACGCTGGATATTGATGGTAAATGAGATCTGAGGGTGGCCTCAAGTGGAGAGAGGGGTATATGCCACGCACTCAGGGGAAAATGAAGCAAGAGAGAAGGTAAGGAAGAAAACAGGTGGCGGATGCCAACGCGTTCTACGCGTATAGGTTCTCGGAATTGAAGAGAATATGGGTAAGGGAAAAGATAATACCATAGGAGATTATGATTGAAAAAGAGACATAGGAAAGATGCCCCAAGGGAGAAGGTTCAAGAAGACTTAGCCACACGGGTAAGACGTCCAGCTGGTCAGGCCGTGGTAGAGAGGCTGTTGATCTTGCAAATGAAGGTTGTAGTTACCAAGCATTTCAACAGGCATTCCGGCAGTATGATGGTGGCTTCCTGGTCCTGTTGTCACTCCAGGATGAAGAGGACCTTTTGTAGTCTCTGCATTGCCACTGGCATCCGCATAGTAGAAATATGAATTTTCCGGATTCGATACTGAAGGTAATGTTCCTGGGCATTTGCTCTCAGCTGGGAGGCCAGGTAAGTCCACCGCTGACCGAGGCATTGTCATGCTATGGAAACCAGCATGTTGGTAACCGGTGTATTGCTCTGCGTGAGCGGGATGAACAAGTTGATATTCCCATTTATAGGGAACATTGACCTTGGGAGAAGGGTGGATTGGACTGCAGTGGTTTGGAGACGGCTCTGGAGGAGTGACAGGCTCTGGGGATGGGTCGGTGGTTGCACTGCAGTCAGTACCCGAAGTTGCCATATAGCGCAGATATTGAAGGTCCTCCGTGTCTTCATCGGGCTCCTCTGCGTTCTCCTCAGCCTGCTTGATAAGCCCTAAGCGGTCCAGGATCGCGTGCGTCAAAGGATAGCCGTCAGGAGACTCCGTAAGGGGCTCTCCTGGAAACCCATCTTTATTCAAGCAGAGCTTATAGAGTCTCTGTAGTGCTTTCACTACAAGAGAGTGGTGCGATTCAAGCATTTCAACAAACCTGTCCAGTCGTCGAGAGCTAGATTAGCCTCTTTCCTAGAAGATCACCAAAGTAGAAGGGCATGGATAGGAATAAGAATATTCTCACCCCCGCGAATAGACCTTCGTTTGGGTAGCTTTTCTCTCTCGAAAGAGACATGGATGGTTATACGCGGAACAGCGGTTACAGGGCTGTTTCCCATCACACTAAGATGAATGAGCAAAACTGGCCACCAAACACTAAAAAGAATGCAAGACAAGGATCGAAGAGACCACACTGGTTCACCAACCTTGGTTTTCTTGACTCTACAACGGTCACAAGCCTTAAGAACATGCTTGCGCTTGACGCGAAAGACGCGTTGGTCGTGCTTGTCTTCTCCCAGCGATGCGCGAGCTTCCAGCTGCGACAGAGACGACATTGTCGCAAGATCGTACATGGCATCTGGGAAGCCCGGAATGTGCGACTTTGGTCGTAGTTTGGGTTGGCGGGACATTCTCTTCAAAGTTCACAAGCGTGCGACGGGAAAAGTGGTAGAGAAGGAGAGGCAATTGAGCGGATTTCTTTGCGATCACAGTGTAGAAGAGAGTTAAAAAAAAAGCTTGGGAAGAAGAACAATCCGTGACTAATCGGCGTCAGGCTGTCAGAAAGGAGGGGGAGGGGTAAATCTTAAGATTTCTTATGAGAAGAAAAGCAAGCAGGTGGGGTGTAAGATATTGGTAGGGGAAAAAGGAGACCAGAGGCTGAGAGCTCTTTTCCGAACACATGTCGATATCACGTTGATTGAAAAATCAAAAATCAAAAATCAAAAATCAAATCAAACAAAAACAAAACACAACTGTCTCGCAAATGCCCCGCATGTATGCATACTCTCTTCCTTCCCCACCTCAATGTACACCGTATACAGATTGACGGTGACGTGGATTGCAGTCTGTCACGATATCAACTGGTCCGGTCTCTCAGTCCTTTGTGGCTGTGGCAGCCTGGTAGATACACCGGGGTCCCTGCGGTCATGACAGAGTGCTTGGCCTGGCACTCATCAACACAGGTGACCATTTCGCTGGCCATGACATCCCAGCGGTCAGGCTTGACGGTCCGAGCCGTCATCGCGTAATGACAACGGCTATCCCATCACTCATTAGATCGGCCCTAGCCGGGAACAACCCTTGTCCCCTTGGGCAGCGAAATCAAACAGAGTAAGCATCAAAGATCACGTCTCCTGGCGTGCGGTCCTAGTAGCGTTCATTTCTTCCCCCCTAAGCCATACGCTATGTCTGCCACATCACGTAGACGAAGTAGGCGGCAATATTATTTTATTTTCCTCTTTTCTTTTTTCCTCCCTTCTTTGTTCCTCCCCCTTTTGCCTACCCTTGCATCATCGATGAGAAGAAGAATCATGCAGGCCAAAGGGCATGTGCTGCGATATCGCAAGTCATATCGGTGAACATCAGCTTATGGTCTCTTGGGCGCCTATCGGTTGATCTGACAGCTGTCATTGGCGCATTGACCCTCCATCACACTTTGACTATCATATGCAGTGGACGGGCGCGTGCCTCATCCTGGTTCATTGTTATGCCAAGATGATGGACTGCTGCTGATCCAATAAGAGGTGCTTCTCTGCTGCCTTGTTTTCTTTTGCTTTTACTCGTTCTCATATTGTACGGTACTGTACAGTTCAATCATCCCAGAGCTGCGCGAATGCTCTAAATTTTTCGAATGGTCACCGCGGCAATGTCGGCTCGAGGATAATCTGTATTGTACAACAGCGATACATCCTTCTCAGAAACGGCCAACGCGGCGGTGTGGTGTATCTCGAGGAAATGAGAAAGGGCGTATCCAATCATCCATGCGTTGAAGTCGCATTCCGTGTATGACACAGTGGTTTGGCGGCTGTACAAAAAAGATCGGGTTGAAGACATGGCTTGCTGGCGCTGAGTTGAATCTATCACCTGACAGCTAGATAGGTAAAACGAACGAAGAATCTTCGATAGTAAAAAAGCAACAATTAGGGATGCTCATCGCGGGGAAAAAGCCAATCAAAGAAGGTGCAGTCAAATATCTTCCAATCATTTCAGGACGCGCAGAATGGTTGTACAGTAATTCTTATTTATGCACAGCCTAGTAGATACATCGACGTACTTGCTGTGGGCGAATCGTCAAACTCGGCTGCCGAAGAAAAGCAATACATGGCATGGGTATGCCCATGTCATTTTTCTCCCCTGTGGGATCTGCACGAATTATTCACGAGCAGTAGTAAAAATAAATGAGTAAGGGAGAGGGAAAAAAAAAAAAAAAGAGGGACTGGCACTTCACAAGACATTTGCAGTGCAGGGATCCATACCCTTCGATACCCTCCTTAGCATGAAGGCTATGAGCCAGGACAGGTACACGACTGCCCCTCCTTCTTGAACTTGCTTAGCGGCTGAGGTTGAACCTCCTCCGACTGCAAGGAAAGCCCAAGCTGCAGGAAAGGTCCGTCCACTCGCATCAAGTCTGAGCGGAAGAGGGGTTAGAGATTGGCATCACCGTCATAGCGGGCTCTGAATCTTCCGGAGCCATAAACTGAAATCGATACGTTCTAATGAAATAGGCTCGAAGGAAAATAAAATGAAATGAAAAAAACTGTCGAGTCACTAGGTCTTGTTCCTCTTCAGAAACCAATCGGCGATGTGGCGCGGTTCGGTGCCAACATAGTCACGAATGTTCGTTGCCTCGTATTCGTTTGCTATAGTTGTCTCTGTCAAAGACAATGTGTCCATTCCTCTTTGATTTTCCTCATCATGGGTCATCGTGTTAGTATAATGAGAAAAGATACTGAGAGCGGAAGAAAGATAGATGTGCGTTGTGTGGGAGTGAAATAAAGTGGTTGGGAAGGAACAACAAATGAAAGGAGCCAATGAACTGGACGCTACGTAGTCGAACTGAACTTGTGCCCCGCGATTGAATGGACACACCAAATCGCTTGTCACGGATCCATGACTCTCCCCTCATCCTTCTTTGGCCAACAGTGTGCTTGTTATACACCCTATTCCAACCCCTCTGGCCCGTAGTATTACTATACTAACCTTCAAATAATACAGGGACCGAAAAGGGATCAGCGATGCGCAGGGACTCTTGATTTCGCAAAAGCAGCATCCTGGCATCGCCTGCATATCAGAACCCAACCTGATGTGATATCATTACACAGAATCCCATGCATCGGTCGGTTGTTCGGTTGCGACGAAAGGGAAGGGGGAAAAAAAAAGGCCTATGGTTTAGATCTGGCCAGAGACCTCTGTCAAAAGAGGATATGGCGGCAAACCAAGGGACTCGACTCAACAATGCTAATGTATTCAGCAGCACTGATGCTGGGTGAAAACTCATAGATCACATAACAAGTCTTTGCGCGCTCCGAATGGCTAAAAGGAAAGCCAAATGTGAAGCATCTGCACATCCCTGCATATACATGGCTTTAACCGGCATGTATGTGTTGAAAATCCTCTCAGCTAAATAAGGTGTCATGTCAATCAAATTTCTAATGCATGACAGTGCCTTTTCCATACTAGGTTCGTATCAAATTGCTGGGAGCTTCCCAGCCTTGGGAGTCATTTGAGAGAGAGGGAAGAAATAGATCGGGATCCTACGCTCACCGACCAAACGTCCGGTCATTAATACCTCCCGGTATAGAGCATATCACGCCCAATATGACAAGGAAGGACGTCCTCATGACACCAAAATACCCGACACGGTGAATGACTATCCCGAGGCCAGATATTACCCATGAAATAGCGAAGATCGGAGAGAATCCAAGTAACTTCATCTTCGGGTGAAAACTCCGATCTAGCAAACAATTCGCGGCTAGTGAGAAAGTAAAGACAGAAAAGGAAAATGCAGAGAAAACAGAAAAGAAAAAAAGGTAAGCGGAGAAAGAAATACGAATATTTCGACTGATTGGCAGACATCCGCAGAGTCGTCCAGTCACCGCCCAAAGACTTTAGGGAGAAAAGAGAAAAGGCGTGAAAAAACAAATGCTTTTTCTTGTATCTATAATATTACTTATGTTTGCTACTTTGAAACCGTCCATTCATGTTTTACCCGTCATGAGCGCCCATGTGGGAGGATAGTGCTGGCTTCGCCAGCCGCTAGAAGATCGAAACTCTCTTCGCTGGTTGCTGTCGTTGGGCTGATCCCTTCTGACGAACCATCATGTATTTTCTCTGGAGTCAACAAGGACTTGATCCAGTTCCCTGAATCCCTCAGCCGCCCCTTGTCTCCGATCCACTCCATGCCATCACCAGCCCCTCGGAAATCTGCCCTCCGGCGGGTTTTTTCGCGTTCCAAGAGCGGGAGATATGTCGACTCGGTGGAAATTGTCTCATTCTCGCCACCAGTTAAGGCAAGGTTGCGACGATGCCATTCGCCGAGGAACATACCATCGGGGTCGACTTCTTGACGCACCTTTGACCATTCATCCATGTCCTTCCCGTATAGCGTTTGCAGCTCAAGGCCAGTGACTTTGAAGTTTTTGGCCCAGTGTGGTTTCGCACCCATCTCGCGCATTAGCCACTCAAATGCTTCGTAATACCTGTCCATACAAGGGGGGTCCCGGAGGTATGGCCGATATAGAGTCGCATTGAGATACAATGTGGGACCGTCGGGGCAGCTCGGATCAAGGAACGGGCGAGGATTTTTGTTATGGGTCGAGTCCGCAACTCTGACCTCGATGGGACAATGTACCCACAATCCTTCAACTGAGAAGGGGATACGCGCCGTTTCGGAGTCGCCATTTAGCCAGGCCGACAAGCGGATGATGGCCTCTGGGCCTTTCTCCAAGGGTAGTGCCCACTCATTGACAAATTGCGAGTAGAGACAATTCATCAAGAGACCGGCGCGAGCGGGTTCGACCGCCCCCGTAACCTTTGTTTCCGAGCTAAACCCGTACTGCAGGCCAAAGACGAACCATTCAACCCAAGGAAGGATACGTGGGAAATAATTTGCGAGCGCCAGCAGATTATGATAGACATGATATCCGATCTTCTCTCCATAGAACGTCGCTGGGGGTGGGCGAAGTGGCTGATCTGTTTTGTCCGCATGCCAGACAATAGCAGATTGCTCATACGGCATCCACCAGACGCGGACGAACTCGTGCGAAGTCCACAGGCCGGTTGACCACTCAGCCAAGATGCTCGATAGTGAACGCCGAGCCTGTCTCCATGAGACCTTGAACGACGTCTCCGCCTTGAAAGTAATCTCAACGATTATACCCAGTGCCCCGAGAGAGATAAGAGCTGCGCGGAAAAGAGACGGATTATTGGTTGCGCTGCAATGTACCAATTGCCCGTTGGCCAGTACCAACTTAAGCGATGAAATACATTCCGAGATTAAACCATGCTTCAAAGAGCTTCCATGCGTGCCCGTCGAGATAACCCCGGCAATAGATTGCTCATCAATGCTCCCCAGATTGGACAGAGTCAGCCCATGGTTTTCCAGATGTTTGCCCAAATCCCTCAACCGAATACCCGCCTCCACTGTCACATCACCGGTTTCATGCGAGATATCCAGCACCTGGTTGAAGTTATCCAGATTCACCAGCCACGATGACGTACAGGTTAAGTCGGAAGGCGAATGCCCACTGCCGACCGTGACCAGGCGGCGACGACATCGACGAGCTAGAGTCACGAGTTTCTGGATCTCCTCGATCGATTGTGGTTGTACATATAACTCCGGCCTCGAGAAAAATGTTTTCGCCCATGTATGATGGATATGTTCGGTTGATGCGCGGAAAGGCACTGCGGGGTCAAGGCGGGAAAGCTCGCGATGTATCGTGGGGTCTAGTGTCTCCATATTGGGATGAGAGCAGTCAAGGCATAATGTTGTCAATGCAGGCCCGGGGAAGGGTTGAGCGAGTAATCTCCCTCGGGGCGTTCTTTGTATGAAATACACCTCTTGCTGAAACCACCTGATGCATGAAAGAAAGAAAAGAGAGAGAAAAAAAAAAA
>ML732385.1:0-49014 GCA_009176345.1 Aspergillus leporis | reverse complement strand
GTTGTACGGGCCCGTGGAAGGCCCCGGGGTTCTAGAAATCGAGAGATCTCAGGCTTCGAACGGACCGAACAAGCGCTCCGGCGGCAAGGCGCCCGGGCAGGTGCTCAGGCAGGCGCTGAGGCAGGTAGTAATCCTATTATACTAGAAGATCCTTCCTAAATATGAAAGATTAAATGCTCCAAAGCCAGCGAGTAGGCCAATATACAGTATTACCAATACGCAGTATATTACCTTCCTATCTTGGTATAGCGTGAGGTCCAAATAACTAGCGTGAGGTCCAAATAACTAGCGTGAGGTCCAAATAACAATTCCCAAAATAATGGAAGAAGCCCAATAGAAGACTACTCTTCTCCCCGATGTTTCCCAATTAGGCAATCCAGGTCGGCAATTCTAACACTTTATCGTGGGACGTTGACCCTTCTAGAGCTTGGCGCCAGTTGATCCGGGATCAACCCGAGTCATGGCCGGTTCGACACCGGATAATTTCATTGCACGAACCTGGATTTTACCCTTCAAGCTAAACTAACTTTTCGGCCAATTCCACTATTATGTTGCCACCAATTGGAGGGCCTGAACAATCTAAATCATAGTGGATTGGTACTCAGGGGTTACCTAGGCCCGTAGGCCCAGACAGACCCTGCAGGCTGAAGAATCGGTGTATGCTCAACGGAAGATGGCCCGGGTGGAGATTTCTGTCTAGCCAAATAGCTCAAGGTCATGCCCCGGTCGACTCACATGGAGAGCTTCAATTTCACCGCCGTTTCGCCTTAACCCCAGTTTCTAACCTATGCCGGGTCTGGTGTATTGAAACAAGGCATACCAAGGCGAATAGATTGCTCACTTCTACGGAATCATCCCACTTTAAAACTCGTAGGCTCTCGGGCGAAGTATAAGTTCCCCCGTCAGTACCTTCCTCGAGCTTTTAGAAACAAGCAGAGCAACAATAAACTCATATTCTCTTTGCTACCGATCACTCCTCGCATCCAACCATGTTTCAGAAACTCCTTCTCGTTCCCCTCCTCCTCACCTCGGCCCTGGCCAGCCCTCACGATGCTTCGCACAAGCAGTTCCACGAGATCCACGAGCGTGCCTCGTTTCCCATTCCCGCCTCCAAGGGCAGCCAGACCTTCAAGGAGCCTTACTACGTCAAGGGCACCTATGACGGTGGCATGAAGACCTTCGGCCGTGGCGTGAAGTGCTCTGGCCAGAAGGAGGGCGGCAACAAGGATGCCGTCTTCATCATCGCCGATGGCGGTGTTCTCCGAAACGCCATTATCGGTGCCGACCAGATCGAGGGTGTGCACTGCGAGGGATCTTGCACTGTCGAGAACGTCTGGTGGAAGGAGGTTTGTGAGGGTATGTTCATCTCCCATTAGACCTCATTTTTCTCTGAGCCATCACATCTAATGAGCTAACCATCATGCCTAGATGCCCTCACCTTCAAGGGTACCGGCACCGGCACCCACAAGGTCATTGGTGGTGGTGCTCAGGGTGCCGATGACAAGGTCATCCAGCACAACAGCGGCGGTTCCGTCATCATCAAAGACTTCACCGTTCAAAACTTCGGCAAGCTGTACCGCTCTTGCGGAAATTGCAAGAAGCAGTTCAAGCGTACCGTTGAGATCAGCGGCATCAAGGCTAGCAGCGGCAAGTCTCTCGTTGGCATCAACTCCAACTACGGTGATACTGCCACCATCACCGGCTGTGCCAGCAGCGTCAAGGAGATCTGCGTTGAGTACCAGGGAACCGATAACAACAGCAAGGAGCCCAAGAAGGTTGCTTCGGGCTCTAGCAGCCACTGCCAGTTCAAGTCGCCTTTGGCCAGCTGCTAGATTGGGTGAAGACATCATTAGATGCCCCAAGGGGCGGGGATGCTATTTGTGGGAGACTTTACTCTTGTATTCTTAAGTTGTCATTCTTTTATCATCAATTAGAAACATTTGCATTTTATCAGCTCTTGTGCGGCCATACCGGCAAGTAATGCTCGTATTTCTTTTTGGAATTTAGTCTAGACTCTAGACCACAAAGCTTTACTGGGCACTTCCCTTTACTAGTATGTGCCACGAGAATAATCTCTCCGAATAGACTCTATGCCTACAACCGTTCCGCAGCCGTCGGCCAAAACGAGGCAGCATTACTGTCTCAGACCTCAAGATTCAAGGCCTAGATTGTTTTGCTGTCTTTACAGCTTGCATAGAACGGGGTCGAAACTGCTTAGAAATATAGGGTTAATATGAGCATGCAGTCGTATTGTGAGTCACGTTTGGAATCCATTAAATACTGTATTTGTAATCATATTTGTTGGCGATCATGCTATTTCTACAGCTAACCCAGTGCGCTCATTTGCGGATGCCAAGCACAAATACGAGGCTCATCGCAGACTATGATGTCTCAGAGCTCAACTTTTTTACGACACTGTATAATCCAAATGAAAGATTCTCAATTTCAAAGACATATAAAGGGGGTTGTGTAGCCAGCGATTCGAAATACATTTAACGAAGGAAATCATCTTCAGCGTTACAAACATCTTCCTCTGTCATCCTTAAAAGAGTCAAAATCACGTTTAATTCTGGACCCTTTTCTCCCACAATTATACAAGCAATGACGTTGTACTCAGGCAAAAACGCGGTCATCATCGGTGGCAGTCACGGCATCGGGCTGTCCACGGCTCAGTTACTGGTTGACAAGGATGCGAAAGTCCTTGTCACCGGTCGAAGCCCTGGACCTATTGAAGCAGCAAAGCAACAGCTGAAGGACGGGGCAAAGATAGTACCGTGTGATATCACTTCGGGTGTGGCCATCTCTGAGCTCATTCAGACAGCCCAGTTGTACTTTGGTGCAGGCCAATATATCGATGTGATTTTTGTCAACGCCGGCTATGCCTCTCTAGAGCCCTTCGCCACCGTGACAGAGGATTCCTTCCGTCGAACATTTGACACCAACGTATTCGGCGCCTTTTTTGTCGCTCAAAAGCTTTCGCCACTTCTTAAGGACGGTGGCTCTATCGTGTTCACCACCTCGGTTGCGAACCAGGTCGGCATCCCTGGTATGGCTACATATTCGGCCTCGAAGGCTGCAGTTCGGTCATTCGTTCAGACACTGGCTGCCGAGCTGGTTAGTCGGAAGATCCGAGTCAATGCCGTTTCGCCCGGGTTTGTGAAGACCCCGACTATGGGTGTCGCAAATGCTTCGAGTGATGAGCTACGGGAGTTCGAGAGTCAGGGTGTGCAGACCACGCCGCTGGGTAGGATTGGCGATCCGGTGGAGGTTGCGCGCGCAGTTCTATTCCTCGCCTTTGAGGCGACTTTCACCACGGGCTCAGAAGTTGTTCTTGATGGTGGACTCGCATTACTCAAGGTGCATTAGTAGCATGCTATGGAAGTCGAGCGGGGATGTTATTAGCTTCTATACCTATAGTACATATGACATACATATGCTATTAGTCAAAATTATTTTCTCTTTGTTCCTGGCCTCGTTTAGTCCTCAACTATAAGATTCTAGCCATAGTTCCTAGTGGGTATTAAGGAGGGAAGTCCTTCTTTCTGTTAGGCGTTGAGATATGTGTTTGTACGATTTCTCGTTAACCAGAGGATAAGTCAAGTTTCACCAAACTCCCTTGTTAATCGTGTATCATGGAAAATTGACTACGGCCTTCTCATCATGAAGGTACAGAAAAGTAAAAGAAAGCTTGTCATTTCTCATTTCTCCATTTTATCTACTTATTCTTAAATCCTTTTTTTTTTTTTTTTTGGTTTGGGCCAGTAATGCCTAACAGGGAAGGGAGCCTTACTACCATGGTCCTGTCTGAGTTGAAGCATACTCACTAGTTCTCTAACGTTGATTACTATAGCAACAGTAATTCTAACTCAAATCTTTCTGCACCTGGAGATACTCAAGCAACGCCGAAAGGTCCTCGCCCCCGTGTCCGTCTCCCACTGCCTTTGCCACAAAGGCTTTTATCGGAAGAATAGCTTGCGAAGAGACCCCCTGCTCCTCACCAGCTTTACAAATATTTTCTATTGCCACCAACTGCATTTCCAGGCTAGACCCCTGCGTGGTATAGTCCCCCTCATCAATCTGCTTCGCGATGGAATCAAGATATCCCATCATTGCCGACAACCACGGGGTTAACAGTGGCAGTAGTCCGGTAGCAGTCGTACCCTTTACTGACTTAACCAAAGCAGTCGCATGCAGGAATCCCGAAAAAAGGCCGTACATGCCCGATAACAGAGCCAAGTCATGCAACGATGCCGAGCCCGCATCTGTGCCTAGAAACTTGCTCGTCCCGAGAATGGACAGGTGGCTTTCGATGCGCTGGAAAACTTCTGGAGGTCCTCCGCTGTAGAGGAGAACAGCATGCGGAGTGCCAACCATGGCCGGAACGGCCATGATGCCGCCGTGGATGTACCGTGCTCCGTGAGAGTTGACGAGGTCGGCTAGTTTGCGGGCTTGGTTTGGTGTGCCGTTCGTGAGGTTAACGATAGTTTTGCCGGACAATAAGTTAAGGGAGTCTCGGAGGTTCTCTTGCACGACTTCATTGTCAAGTAGACAAATAATGATGAGATCGCTGGCATTGAGGCCTTCGGAAATCGTAGAAGCTAGATGGGCACCCTTGTCAATGAGCGGAGTTGCCTTCGCGGTTGTCCGGTTCCAGACGGTTGTCCTGTAGCTCTGCTCTAGGTATTTGGCTGCGAGAGCCATTCCCATGGCGCCAAGGCCAAAGATACTGATGCTGTTGCACATAATGGTAGGCGAGGACTATGGTAGAGTCGTTGTTGGTCCAGGTGAAGCTGGAGGCAGCTTGAGAGGCTATCTGAAATCGTTTATAAATGCCAACATCCTTCAGTCCCACTCGATGGTTCAAGTGTATATGACTCATTAGTTGGATTTGAAATCAAACATTAATAATGTCGTATTCTTTCTACATCCAAATCCTTGGCTTCTGTATAGGAACTCGTATCCGAAACTTGGCAATCAATACGGAGAGGCGTCGAACAGAATGGAACATGATCCCCTGCCTGGCCTAGTACTATATCACTTTGCTACTTATTCTCCGGTGGGCTATTTTTCATGTCTAATCTATGTGACATTCCTAGGAGTCATAGAATGGCAGCTGTCTTAACTATTGCAGGTCAGGATCGGAGCTCTACTGGAATTTGGTGTTGTAGCTAAATATATATCAGTGGCGGCGCGACCACCCACCGCCTTTTCGCCGGTGGGTGGTCGGCAGCGTAAAGGCATTTTCAACGTAAAGGCAAATAATCATATTTTTATATTTTTGAAGCCATACAAACCATCAAATATGCCTAAATTGTCTAAAATTTGCGATGAGCGCGTAAATAAGGCTGCTGAATTCGCTCGTCTCAATAAAAATCTCTCTATCGCAGAAATTGCGCGGCAATTCGAGGTCCCATTCCGCACACTCTATGGACGCGTCCGCGATAATAAAGGACCTCGCAGTGCTTGAATCCCTGCAAATAAGGCCCTTAATTAATATCAGGAGACTGCTTTAGTATACTAAATTACTTATATATGTGATCTACATCTTCCCATCACTATCACGATGCTTGAAGAATGGGCAAACCTTACTGTAAAGCGCGTTGACCCGGAGCAAAGCGTCAGTCGATTGTGGATGTACTGTTTTACGAAAAGACTTGCCTCCGCATCTCAAATTAGTCCCGGTGATAAAAAAAATAAAACAAAAAAGTGATTAGATACTGAAAATATTAAAGTACTTTAATTTTAATATAATTAATTTAAAAATTTATTTAAAGATCTTTCTACTCATCTTGTGTATTATTTTGATGAATGCGGCTTTCAACCAGGTATTGGAAAATGTTAAAAAGTGATTAGTACACTAGGAGAATATTTTAATATTTTTAAATTAAAATATTCAAAGAATATAACTATGCTTGAATATATTATTATAGATGGTTGGGTTATGACTCTATTTTATGTCTTCAAAGGCAAGAAATTTATGAAGAGTTAGTATAGTGAAGAACTCCCTACTTTCTATATTGTAGTTTTAGAAAAGGGCTATATGAATAATTAACTTATAATTAATTGACTTTATAAATTTTATAAATCTACAAAAGTTTCTTCAAGCGGTAGTCATCCCGCAGATGCTCTATGGGGAGGCCGCGTGGTACCAGGCGAGCATGCCCGCCAAAGAACGCAACCACATTATCCAACAATTTGCCTCCGTCCAGAAGAGGGCCGCGATCCTGATTAGTGGGGCCTTCCGCACGACAGCGGCAGAGGCACTCAATATAGAGCTGTATCTCACGCCGATGAAACACCAAAATTGAGCGGGTGGTCTATGAAATAGTTATCCGGGTGCGTACTGGACCTGTCCACGCCATACCAAGAAGTGCAATAACCCCACGTACTCAGGAGGAGATCAAGCAAGGTGGGTAAACCCCCATCAAGGCTCAGATGGTGAAGAAGAATGGAGGATTGTGATTATCATCCAAAACTAAAACAAGCCTCTAAAAGACACGGCAGGTATACCTGCGAGCCCCATGGCAAGCAGAAACCTGATGTAGTTATTAAGAAGCAAGAAGAGGCAAGAAACATCCATGATACTATTCAACACAGCCAGGCGCTGAAGATATTTACGGACGGCGGCGGGTATCAGGATCATGTAGAGTCCATAATGATGGTCCCTGATCTGAACACCTGTTTCATGGCGTATCTTGGAACCGAATTGATCTTAGCGGTATACACAGCGGAGCTTAAGGGGATGCAGATGGCGCTGGCCGTGGTCAAGAGAGTGGTGCAGGCAGGCGCAAGCCGGTGGAGGGAGCGTGCCGCCAGGGGGATACATAGTAAAAGGACCTATGCTTGATAAGACTAAGTGGATGATCCAGTTGGGGGCTGCAGTCAAGAGGGTTGTCAGGGAGCGGCTGAAGAAGGAGTGGGTGCAGGTGTGGAAGAAGAAGAAGACTAGTTGTTTAATAATATATCTGATTCAGACACTGGAAGAGATTATGAAAAATAACCTTCTCAGTCCTCATACAGCTGCGCACAGGGTGTATAGGGCTAAGCCAATATCTTATCTACATCAATATTTATCAAGATACTAGATATGGGTGCGGGCTGGGTAACCAAAACCCCCGACATATCATTATGGAGTGTCCTCTTTTGGGCGAACTCCGCACGGATATGTGGCGGGATCCCTATCATAGAAGGGTCTCAGGGGCTTTATTATTTAACCAGCTTCTTCAAAAGCCGAAGGTAGCTCTGCTAGTGGCAAAGTTTATGCTCAAAACAGGCTTATTATCAGTTTCAAGTGGTGGATCCTGTGGCAACTGGCTCGATGCAAGAAAAATCTAATAAAGTAGAACTAGAACACTAAACTTGAGAAAGATAAAATATAAACAAAATAATAGGCTAGTTCAGGTCAGCTAGGCTACTGAGTCAAATAATAAAAAGGCGTGAATCATCAACGGTGGTGGAACATAACCATGAGGCTGTACGGCGTAGCCGGTGATGCGGAAGCCGGTAGGGGGCAGAGAGGCTGTGGTGAGCTTTAGGGGCCGAGCTCTAGATGTAGAGCTATCTTGTTTCTTTTGTTTTTATATGTTATATACTTTGCTTCGCTACTCCCGCAGCCACTGCAGGCAGTGTTCTACGAAGCCACTGGACGGCTCAACCCTGCATGGCGGCCATGTAATATAGGCAAGCTGGGGCAGGACAATGAGGACTACTACTACTACTACTACTACAAAAGATTCTTCACGTACAAAAAAAGAAGAAAAACGCGTGCTTATTTTTAACAGTTATAGTACATATAAAATAATTGAATTTCTTTAACTTTATGAGACCTATGAGATTCTTTTCTTTTGCTTTAAGCCTTATATAATTTATCTTTGTCAACTACTCGATGGAAAGCCTTTTACATATAAAACACATTTTCATAATAAAAATAATTATATCACGCAGTGGGGTGGGATCTTAGAAGATAAAGCAAATTTTTTATGTGATATTATTAACATACACCTAGTATTATCTGTACCTAATCTCCACGCATATGGAGGATCTATGTCTCCACTGAATCTCTCTTCTTCAAGCGTTGAAAATACACCTCCAAAAAGCGCTTATCACGTTGAAAAGAATGAGATTAAGCTCACTAAAATCTTTGAATATAAAGATCTTACTCCAAAACTTAAGTGAAATCTAAAACATGTGTTATATTATACTAAACTTCAATGCGAAGAACTTGCAATGGCAATTAGTACTCTTGATTAAATTGAAGCAATTCAAGCGCCTTGTCAGTGCAAAATCACTAAACGAAAGGTTCCACGGCGGAGATAGCGGTATATTGATTGTATGAGATACAAATCGATCAATTGCTGATTGAAAGGCAAAAGAAGAGTTGAATAAGAAGAAAATGGATAAGACTTTTAAAGAGGAGTATAATTTTTCACCGCCCCCTTTCTATACAGAAGATCGTTCTACGGCTTTAAATAAAAAGAATTAGTAGTAAAATATGTTGAATTATTTTATTATATCAATTTTACCAGCATTTTGTGGAGATATAGCGAATTGCTTTAATTTCTGCCTTTACGTTGAAAATACCTTTACGCTGTCGACCACTGATAGTTAACAACAAAGACATTATCAAACATAGGCCACTCTCAAGTCACAAGCTTTAACAGGATGGCTAATGACTCCAGAGATATTATATAGAGTTTATCTGGCAGGAATTCAGACCTTACAATAGAATAGCAAACTAATGACCTTTAAAGTAGCCATGCAGTTGCAACTGCGTTTCATTTGTGATACAACATCTAGGGCTTTGGATTGGATGGAGTTATATATAAGCGTTCAACACCCTTCAACATTCATGTATTTTCTTTACTTTTGCTTCATGTATCAGGGTATTGAACGAAGGGGAGTGTTGAAGATATGGCGTATAGCTGTTGTATAGCTAGCGCCTTGGCAAGCGTGCGGGGGTTTTAACCCCTGAAGACTTCTCCCTGTTTCCTGTATCTATTCAGGCAAGATACTGCTTAATCTACATCTTGTCTCCTTTCGAATGCCTTCTTTCCCTGAATTCACAACAATTTGAAATCTTTAAAACCCATAGTTTGGATTATGTTTTTAGTTAAACAGAAACATTTCAACAATTGGCCTGCTGGCCCAATGGTAAGGCGCTTGACTACGGATCAAGAGATTGCAGGTTCGAATCCTGCGTAGGTCAATTATTTTTTGTTTGCCAATATTTTTCCCTATCATTACATTGTCCCGAACAAGTCAAGCTTGGCATTCAACATACTGATATGCCGAAGATCACCGACAAAGATTCTGACTTCTTTCTTTTTCTTCATTTTCGTCTTCCTTCTGAACTGATGAAGATCACATCTAACACGAGCTGCCTGCTTTGTTTATATCACATCTTATGGAAGATTATCTAGCCAGGTTTTAGATGAACCCTGCAGGGTAGATTGTCAAACCTGTAGGCGTGGCCCACATGAGATGTAGAGGGGCGCCAATGATTGATGGATCTTCTGACGAGCCCCCACCAAACCTAAACTGTGAAAATGCAGTTATGACCAAGCTGCAGGATCCTTATAGCCTTGAGGGTAGGATGCGGGATTACCTTAGATTCTAAAAATCTAGGCATTGATCACATTGCTAAGTATAGCTTAATCCAGGAAGAAGTGATCCACTTTGACCTAAAATACAGCGAGGGGTAGGTATTTTTCTGCAGGTATATAGACACCTTGTTTACGCTGGATCCCATAATCTGAGGCAAATCACTTTTCATTGGAATGAGTAATATGCACCCATCTGATGTTCAATTCGTTATCGGCCTTTCCGGATACTTCGTGAAAGACCTACAAGCAGTCCGGCAAAGCCCAACTTATGATCCATTGATTGACAATATCCCCCCACAAACCCAAGGATTCAAGAGTGTGGTACAGGCCGGTCAAGTAATTTCTATTCTCCTACATTTGCCCACCGGTACAGTTGCAGTGGGTGACTGCGCCGATGTTATCTTTTCTGGGGCTGCGTCGCGAGATCCCCTCTTCGTCGCCGAAGAGCATATCCCAATCCTCAAGTCTGTCGTGAAACCATGGCTTCTTAGATGTGATGTCACTCAATTCCGACAGAATGCAATGATTGTGGACGGGCTCTGGCGGGAGTTACAACGTACTAGACTACACTCTGCAATCAGATATGGTATTTCGCAGGCGCTGCTCGCAGCCACTGCGTTAGTGCATCGCTGCACCATGGCTGAGATCGTATCTCGAGAGTGGGGAAGCACATTGTCACGTCATCCTATTGACATTCTAGCTTCCTGCCACCGAAATGATCACTTGCAGTTAGACCGGATGATAATGAAACGAGTCCCGATGCTCCCTCACGCCTCCTTCGTCCACGTTCACGATATAGGCCCCGAAGGACAAGCATTGAAAGACTACATCAAGACAGTTTCCCAGCGCGTCCAGGAAAGGGGAAGCCCTGGATATCGTCCCCGTCTTCATTTCGACGTCTACGGGACAATCGGCGATCTATTCCCCAACAATGAAAATCTGGCATCATTCCTTGGCCAACTACAGCGATCTGCTCAGCCGTATGATCTGCTCATCGAGTCTCCTATCATTGCATCAACCAAATCCGACCAAATCCGACGACTAGCCAGCCTCCGACAGCTTCTGCATACGCGATCTGTCCGCGTTCAGATCGTTGCGGATGAATGGTGCAATACGTTAGAGGATATCCGGGAATTCGCTGATGCGGGGGCTGTGGATTACGTGCAGATCAAGATGCCCGATCTCGGAGGAATACACAATAGTATTGATGCGGTGCTTTACTGTCAGGATAAGGGTGTTGGCTGCTGTTTGGGAGGATCGGCAAACGAGACCGACGTTTCTGCCCGTGTTACAGCGCATGTTGCTTTAGCTACGAGACCGGATTTTTTGCTTTCCAAGCCTGGGATTGGAGCGGATGAGGGTGTTATGATTCTTACGAATGAGATGTTGCGTGCGTCTGCGTTGGCGTGGAGGACGAGCGCAAATAGATTATAGGTTGTGATATGAGATGCAGCTTACGAGATACAAAGGAATAGATGTGTTTGGACGGAACAATTTACTGCATGAATTAGTGGCCACTGATTAATAAAGTATACTCCGGAGTAGAATCTATTCCCTGTTTCTCTGTTTACCCCTCTTCTTGTGGCTGCAGTCGCCTCCTTCCATCCACTTAGCTGCATATGCGATGTGGAAGTTAAGCCCTAATAGGAAGCGTTTTTCCCATACGACGGGATATGTGCTGTGCATATACACACGTAAGGAACATGGGGCCAAGCGGTGATAAACTTCAACAACCCGCCCACTATTGGCTTTGATCGTCATCTAGCCCCGCTGGCTGTCCTGCTAGTAGTTGGCATTCGATATTCAGCTCGATTCAGGTGGATCCTCTGCTACCGGCTCCAGATCGTCTACCAAATAATAGTAGTAGTTCCCCACTTTCTTTGCGCAAACAAGGCAGTCTTTCTGCTTGAGTACTGAGAACTGTGGAGAAATTGCCATACAGGGACTGAAGGAATTCTGGAGCCGAGGGGAATGGATCTGTACGGTATACTGTTCCTTGCTCTGCCAACTCACTGCCAAAGTCACTCTAGCAATGAAGCGGTGAAAGGTTTTATGGCAATATGCTCATGATCAGGGGCTACTGTTTCCAGTGACGAATTTCTACTCGATTTTAGATTTTGAAGAAAAAAGGAATTCGAGTATAGGAAGAAGGGCTAAGTAAGAACAAAAGGGTGTTTTCCAAACATCGCAATCACTCATAAAACACCTTCGCCTTAAAGCCACCCAGAATAACGTTCTCATTCAGGTCAGTCGGAGACCTAGACCAATTCTTCCTAATTCTCGCTCGAGTCCACTCGGGCGCAGGGATATCGATATCCGTAGTTTCCTTGTGATATCCTTCTCTTCGAAGCAAAGGGCTATCGACGCTTTTGATCTTCAGGCGATCACTCGGTCGGACGAAATAAAGCAGTCCAAGCCGATCATATTGCTGCTGGTCCTCAGGCGGTACAATCACTCGGTGCACGCCGCTCTTCAGCCATCCATTCGACAAAATGGTCATCATATCGGCGACATTCACCGACAGTGTCCCCGGGCGGATCGGAAGGTACTCCCACTCTGAATCATCGTGTTTCTTCACCTGAAGTGCGGATACAGGCTGCTGGAACACGAAGGTGATTGTGCCGTTATCGGTGTGGCCACGGGAATAGAGATGTTTGTATTTCTCGTTTTCTTCTTTGGTGCGCGCTCGGTACATCATCCAGCGGAGACCACTGTCGCATTCTGCCTCGTAACGATGTCCATCAACGAGCTGTTCTTCCGGTAACTCTAGGATGATCGCGAGGAGCCGGAAGAGTTTGTAAGCGATGTGCTCGTGGCAGTGGCGGTGGAACTTCTCGATTTCGTCCCAGTAGCGTCTCACTACATCTGGGTGACGCCGGTCGTACTGGGGGAGAAATTTCATGATGTTGTAGAACTCGATGTTATCGCGGAGTCCGGGCAGGATCTCGATCGACCCTAGGGGTCGGTAGCCATTATAGATACCCTCTTCTAGAGGGGCGCGAAAACTGAGACGTTCTTCCTCTGGTAGCGAGAAGAACTCTTTCGCCATGGCGAACTGTCGATCAATTTGTTCTTGCGTGAGACCGAAGTTGGTTACGTAGAAGAATCCTACACCGGGTTCCTATTAGTTTTGAATTTCTTGAGACTTGAACGGACACCTGGAATTGTCATTACCAACTTCGTGGACGGCGTTTTTCAACTGCGCTGCCAGTTTCTCTTTCCCACCTGGACGGTCAAACTCCGACAGGTCAATTGTGACGAGATCCGTATATTTCACTATTCCGACTCAGCTCTCTGTCATCTGATTGGGGTTATTTGGGGCGCTTACGGTCTTGGTTTGTCTCAGGCGGATGAACGTACTTCTCTAAAGGCTTCGTGGATTTCGTCAGAGGTGCTTCCACTACTGACTCCGTTTGCGTGGCCATGATGTGCGATGCTCAGCGAGATCGATGTAAGATCAGACAGGATAGTAGTAGATGGCGAATTTCAGCAAATGACCCATTGGTATTCTATTATAATAGTGCCTGGCGAACCTGCAGTCCAATGATAGCGGTTCGGATAATCTCGGTCTTGCAACCCATGCAGCTGACCTCGCACATACACCAGATCAGCTCTACCCCTCCTATCCTGCTCCGCTCCCCTCTCCTATATTTTTCTTTACTGTTCCTTTCATTGACTTTGTTGATTCGCGGGGATCCTTGCCCCAAGAGTACGATGACGTACATGGATCGTGCAGATATCTCCTCTTAGAAATACCATGCACATGAGGGGCTGTTGTGGTGTAATATTACCCAGTTTTGAAGGGCAAGAGCCCGATGTTTTCCGTAGTAAGCGGGGATCACTGAACACGCATTGAGCACGGTAGTCCGCCTGTATTCCTTGTCAGTTAGGGTTATGCACGGTTCCCAGAGTGAAGTGGTGGTACCGTCTCAGAGAAACAAGTGCGTCAGGACGCCGCACCGAGGGTCATATTCCCTTTACTTCTAGTATCATTATTATATTACAAGATATCGTTGCACCTAGTCTATCGTACATCTATAATACATGAGAAGGGGATTTTGAGGCCCTGGCCTCCACTATACACGAATCTAGCGACTCTCGAGAACCTTGAGGACCAGCTCATAGGTGCCGATTGTGAGAGCAGCGGAAGGAACTGTCCGAAGAAGATGTGCCGTCAACCCTCCATACAATGCCGTCGCGCCCTCTTCTTTCAGGATTAACCGAGCACATTGGAGGATACCGGTATATTTCTGGCGACCGTTCGCCATCGGAGCCTGTCGTAGCCTTGTCCTGATAACCTGCCAAGTGTTAGACGAGTACCCCTTGCAAAAGAGAAGTAGAAGCTTACCTCATGGGGATATGCAATCAAGCAAGCAATAAACTTCGACAGACCGGAAGCTCCACTCATAGCAAGACCCTGGACAAACCCGTTCGTCTCGCTCTTCTCATCTAAATCAATCCTCTTGGAAATTATTCCTTTAAACCGCTCATACATCGCAAGGTGGAGTGTTGTCTCAATCGTCCCCAAGAAACTCGCCGAAAGACCTCGGTAAAGACCCTTCGGACCCTCCTGTTGTATAATCTGTCTAGCGCAATCCACGCTATTCTTGTATCGCCGTGCGCCTACTTTATCGAGCTGAAGTCGCGTCTTAACCACCCAAATCGGACTCGTGGCTGAACCCGTCGCAATGCCTGCACACGCAGCGGACATCGCATGTACAAGCGTTGAATCCTTCTCGCATCCTAGGATCTCCGGCAGAAGCCGTTTGCAGTTCCCGTACGTGTAAAATTTGACTGCGCTGGCGGGAACGACTCCGGTCAGGCTGGGCCCGAGACCTTTGAACAGACCACGCCAGCCTTCAACGCGGTGAATGGAGAAAAGGATTTCGAAAGTGTCGCGGAAGTGAAGAACGGAGGTGCGATAGAATGATGGACGGAGATGGGCTTGTGGGGGGACCGGACGAGATTTGGCTCCTTGGGTTTGATAATAGTCTGTTTGTAATCTATGCTCACGCCGTGATTAATATACAGACACCAAACGCTGCATTAAACTGTGTTTAATTTATATCGTACCTGGTTCGGAGGACATCGAGCGGGCTCGTTAGGATCGCTGTTATCATTCCACCTGTTCTGTAATAACCGGAGTCGTCAGTAGGTCGACCATAAGACAGATAGACGTATCACTCACGCGCCAGCAATCATATGAGACCATGTACCCAACGAAGGGACATGTGGTTTCCTTTGCAAGCCATCAGTCGGGAGCGTCGGCGCTAGCGACTCGCGCGACGAGCTGCCCGGGATATGGGTGGTGTTCTGCATTTCCTTGTGATAAAGAGGATGCTTAATATGTTCCTCACTTCGTCTGCTGCATTTGGTAAAGAAAAATGAATTCAAACAGTTCAAGTAGGGAGTGGCAAAGAAAGAATGGCGGCCTTAAGCTGGCTTGTTTGCGGAGATAATCCGGAGTGAAAATTGAAGATCCGACTTTTGCGCAGACAGAAGATGGAGAACAATCGGTCTCGTCTGATTGGCTGATGCGTCGAGGTCGATTGTTCTGGCCTTATCGATAAGCTTATCGATAACATCCCCATATCAGATGTTGCCACTTGACTTCACTGTCTAGTATTATTAAAGTTTTACGGCTTTCTATATACTATAGTATATTCGAGAGCAGTAAGATGGACGCTAATGTCGAATTAGATGTACTCATGCGCGTTATTGAATGTCGGCACATTTCACTAGACCAAAACTACTACCAATTGGTGATTGGTCCAACACTATATCCAACATTTAATCACCCTCAGGAGCCTCTTACCGAAGCCAGTCTGCTGGTGACGGGTGCAAGTGTGATGATTTAGGATTAGTGAGCAGCTTGGAGTAGCTCGGTTACTTCGACAAAGGCTAATTATGTAGCTGCTTCTATACAGAGAAACACATGTTATGACTGGCCTATTAGTTTGTGCCTTTGAGCTTCTATCGGCCGAAGTAATGAGAGTAAACATGCAGGCATGGGAACACCCGAGGTCAACCGGGCTCGACATGTTATTAAAGAGGAGATAAAGCAACCTCACCGGCTTCGAGAGTGAGTTGAGTATTCAATAATCTGCTCTTTATTCTGACGAGCTCACGACCAGTCTACAAGCTACATAACTACATCAATCACAACCGCGAAACTAAATCAGACGACACCAGAGCTACTAGAAGTGCACAGTATTCCTACAGATACTTATAGTCCAATACCCCGCCGGACGGCCGTACGTTGCTCATGTCGAGATCAACAGTCCGGGAAGCTGAATGAATTCATTGAACCGTATGTTATGAGTAAACGGACATAATATCCTATGGAGGATGCTTGGCGTTTCAAAATGGATACTGATGCGGGGATATAGAATGTGGCTTGAAATGCAACAGGTTTTAGATCAGCTTTCTTCTGATCCATCTGTTCGCATCGTTACCGGCGCAGGCAGCAGAGCTTTTACTGCCGGATTAGACGTCAAACAGGCCACCACAGAGCTTTTCAGCGACAGGGGTCCGACACCGCGCGAAAGGCATTCAATATTCGTCACTATATTCATCAATTTCAGGACTGTTTGACTGCTATCGAGCGCTGTGAGAAGCTCGTCATCACTGCCATGCATGGATACGCATACGGGTTCGCAATCGACCTCTCTTCGGCCGCTGGCATTCGTATATACACCCGTGATGTTCGCTTCTCCGTCAAAGAGGTTGATATCGGTATGGCGGCAGTTATTGGCGTACTCAGCCGACTACCCAAGATCGTTGGCAGCTTCGACTGGGTGAAGGAGGTGGCACTTTCGGCGCGGATATTTGGTGCAGAAGAGGCCTTGAGGGTAGTTTTGTAAACTCGGTTCATGATACCAATGAGGCGCTGTTGGGCTGCCCTAGATATTGCTAGTCTCATTGCGCAGAAGAGCCCGGATGCTGTGCAGGGAACAAAGGAGTTGTTGAACTGGTCCAGAGATCATCCTATTCCGGAAGGTAAGCAGATGGATCTCCTACGTTTTTTTTCCCCCTATCCTTTCCATACGTTCATGTTCGGCATTTTTATATTTTTTTTTGGTTGATTGACGGCTAATGATGATGGTTCATATATCCTTAAGGTCTTCGCTACACTACTGTCTGGAATAGCGCTGCTTTACAAACAAGTGGCGTATTGACGGCTTTGATGTCTGGTATGGAGAAACGGACTCCGACTTTTGATAAGCTATGATAGTTTGGGAGGCAGGCAGGCAGGGATGGGGTTACTAAGTAATTAATAATGGTATCTGATTTCCGAGCTTCGGGGAAACATATAAATATCTCCACTAGTCATAGAAATAACTAGGAGAAGTTAAAGTTTTGGCTGAATTGCACTTGGACTAGACCGTCTATAAGTGATTAGATACAAATGTTCCGAAATCGACCCAAATGAGTCGATGACAAGGAAACACCTGAATGTAATTTACTGTACATCTCTATATTCTATAGAATCTATTTTCAGGTCCTTCCCGCTCACAGAGCCTCACATTTCGAAAATAACAGAGCCCTCCAGGGACCCTGTAATTCTTTATTTGGTATCCTCAGCCCTAACAAAATGTAAGACACCAGGTTGAGAGCTTCCCTTCGCGGAAACATAAATGCACTTCCGGAATGTCGTCACCAGCGAGTACAGGAAGCTCTCATCCTTCTGCTCGTGGTATTTCTCGCCGAGCAGTGGCTGAATGGCCCAGGTTGCCCTCTCAGCCTTGTAGAAGGGAATGCGGCTGAACAGATGATGAACGACGTGGTAGTCGATGATTTCATGGAAGAAATGACGACCGATGAAACCGGTCGTGCGGTCAACAGTGGCCAACGCGCCCTTGGTGTAGGTCCAGGATTCAGCTGTGTAGTGGGGAAGTGCGGGGTGGGTGTGTTGGAGGTATGTGATGGCGACTACATATATTAGGTTAGACAAAAGTTCCTGTACTATGGTGCAAGCATATGTGAAAAGGGGGTAAGACATACTCAACCAGTGGTGCACCCAGAGGTAGGGAACACCGTAAAGCAGCACAACGTTCCATGCGCCAACCTGAGTAGCCGCATAATACAACACCGAGCCCATGATCAGCAATCCCACATCAGTCATGAAAATAGAGAACTGCTGAGACCTCGTGAAGAGCGGGCCCATGAAGTTGAAGTGGTTTGCGGGTCCTAATTTTCCTGCTCCCTCGGGGAGACTCTTAGTGCCTGCGGTGGCATTGAGGAAGAGATAAATCTGCCATCCGAACAGCTGGTGACCGATCAGCTGCAGGAAAGACACAATCGGAGTCTCCTCGGCCAGATGCTTCAGTTGCTCAATCCGCACGTTCTTCTTCTTGGCGAGCTCCTCATCCGTCCATGGCACGTACACAGTGTCCTTCTCCATGTGGCCTGTGTAACGGTGGTGGCGGGCATGAGTAATCTTCCAGGAGAAGTAAGGCACCATCAGGAACGAGTGCGCAGCCCAGCCGACAACATCATTGAGTGTCTGGTTAGGGGAGAAAGCCCCGTGACCACATTCATGTGCGAGAATCCATATTCCGGTGCCGACGCAGCCCTGGAAGAAACCGTACGTGGCCCAGGCTACAATGCGAAGCGGTAATGAGGGAATGAGGTAGATTTGAAATGCAGCGATGGTCAAAATGGCGCAATACAGGATGTCGCGAGCCAAGTACAAAAGAGAGGTCACGGCCGAGGACTCGAAACAATCCTTGGGAATCGCATCCTTCAGCTCCTTAAGGGTGGGAATGGTGTCCTGTTCTTGAACAGCCTATAGAAATTCAGTGTTAGCAATCACTTGCGCCTGCTCAACTGTTTTCTCCCTTCGGTATCTTCAAGTTTCGGTTCATTGCAAGATAAATGCATACCTTCTCGGCTTTCCTGTTGTGCAACTCAGCCATTGTTGTACCACGCACCAAGCAAAACCTGAAGCAACGGCTATACAAGTCGTTCCAATTCCCTCTACTTAAGAGAAAAAAAAAGGAAAGGGAAAAAGGAGCGTCCCAAAACAGAAAAAAAAAATTATCAATAAGGTCTTCGGGAAACAAAGAACCAAAAATAAATTAAAACAAAGCCCTAATTTGTACCTGCCCCTCAATCCCAGAATAACCATTGGTCAATTCCCCCCTGTCCCCAAGCGGTTCCAGAAAAGGCATAGAACTTAGCAGACGTCTCCCCTAGAGCTAACCGTTTACAAAGAGGTACGGAGTTTAATTCTCCTGATAAGATCACCTTTGGCGGACTCGCCCGATTGTTTAGCAATGGGACTATTTGACGATCCAGACACTGAAGTGGACCCGTGGTTAGATATGGACTAATTTCATGGACCAATCCATGGCCACCGTCGAAGTTTTCTCCACCAAGTCATTCTAATTTTTTATTCTGGGGGTCAATGAAACGGTTGAGCGTTGAATTTCCATTTCTGACTGAAGCAAGCGAGATAATTCTGCATCATATTGATAGATCATAAAGAGGTCGAAAGGCTCTTACCGATTTGGACTGCAGGGAATAAAGGAGATTTCGAGTGTAGCGTCCGCAGGAAGTCGTAAGAACTTTGCCCTGTCGATCAGCTACCCCTTTTGACATTTCTTTTTTTCCCTTCGGGTTTGACTTTCGGTTCTGAACTTTCTCGAAATTCGCCTCAACGTCTTTTAGCCGCAAGCGCTACCACCTCAGCAGATTTTCATTTTCCTTTTACGGTTAAGATCTGGACACGGTAGAGTTTTGCCCTGAGGTACGGAGCAATATGGCGTGACTCAGCCACCCAAACACTTGGTACACGTGGCGAAGGAAGGCCGCTGCCTAGGAAAAGCTGCCCATTATGGTAAGAATGGAGGATTTAGTAGAAATTTTTGTATGGATTCAGTGTAGTAACACCAACATGCCGAGGCCGAGAAACCTGAGGGCTCCAGTATCACGAGTATTCACATGACTTCCCAAGACCAGGAAAAATCCCTTTTAACGAGAGAACTGCACTAAAAGCCCTTGCTATCCTATGAAATTGTCAAAATATAGGATGATCCTATCACTAGGCCAGAAAAGAAGGGTCCATAAGCCAATCTATCAACAGTAATTCCTTAGCGGTGTCTTCTGCTTGACAGGCCTGGTCCACCCTATCCGCTCTAGAATAGTGCCTTCTATTGGCTATACATAAATATCGTTCAAAGACGTGTGTACTCTACAATAAACTGCGCCCCAATAATCTGTTCACGCACGAACGCCTCAAAGCTTTGCACGAAATCTCTTGATGCAGGCTCATACGTATGCCCAAGCAACAGCATTTCACGGATGTCCTATACACAATATCCGTTAGGAATGCTTCTCGAATTGGTTGTTGAAAATGCTTACCGGGATTGCCATGCCCCAGACATTCCTGAAATATGCATAACAACCAGTTTGTTGCAGTGGCTGCTTGTTGCGATTCTGCTAGTGGGGCTTGGAAGGCAAGGAGCGGGTTTTCCAGGACCATACCTGTTCATAGGGCTGCTAAGATCCGAAACATGGCCCATTCGGCGGTGAAAGGGGCACGGTACGGTCGAATTAAGCGAATAGACCGAGGCTCAATGTCGGAATGCGAAACCCCGTGAGTGAAGCGCATTATACTCGTCGAATTTTGAGAGGGCAATAACTGCGATTGTAGCGTCTACATAGAACAGCTACTGGCGCAATCGGTAACACGTGGACTCCAATTCGGGGCAGTGGTGACCCAGGATTGCCTGGAAGTAGACCAAAAGAAAGAAGAATAGTATCTAGTAGAGAAGAGTCGTGAAGTCGCTGAAGAAAAGTTCCGGCTCGCCGATGGTTGGTGTGTAGGAACAAGTAGACACAACCAGTGTAAATTCACTGACAGGGAAGGTGATAAAACACCCATCTCCCTGAAGGCCTTCGAACAATGATTCCTCCGTCTTTGTTCAACTTCACAACCCAAGTGATGATATCACTGACCAATTGTAACCCTAGCACATGGCAGCAATTCGCAGGGATCCTCTCCCTTTCGGCATATGGCCGCAAGATAAGTATAAGCACGGCAAAGTAACGAAATTCAACGGCCGTTTATCTCGTTACATATCCCTTCACAAGTGCCCAAAAAGTGCTTGCAATAGTTGACGAGAACAAAAGCTGCGACACCCTGGTGAAGAGCAGTTCGGATAACCTTGTTCGCATTGCCTACGACTAGGAGGACCTTGCGTCAAGAGCAATACCCGACGTTTAGGAAAACCTGCCCGTACGCCCAATTCTTCCGGTGAATACTTGGAGCGTAAAACGAGTCACCCAAATACGCTAAGTAGCCAGCCGTGCGGTATCGATCGTCAGAGGCAGGTAGAAGGCTTAGATGTCACTAAAGCCACACCCGATCCAATTCTTGCAGGCAATGAGGAGCTACTAGACAGTGAAGGGGTCACTGGGACTCTATCGTTCAACCAGCTCATTCAAGAGCCGAAGGTAGTGTAAAGAATTAGGCCTATCAGAGGCTATATGTAAGCGGTGGATCCATGGATTAGTCAGAGCCTATTCTCTAGGGACCCGCGTACAAATTGGTGTACTACAAATAGGGACGAGAAACAGCCAGTCTAATAGTTGAATATTATCATGGTTCAATAAGCTCCTCTGATCATTAGAATGATTGGTGTGTAGTTGATACACCTATATCGCAGTTATCTATACCGAGACTACCTAAAGCTCTTCCCCCAAATCTTTACAGGTAGCTCTACTAGTGGCAGAGTTTATGCTGAAAACGGGCCTACTGCCGCAGTTTAATGTGGTGGACCCTGTGGCCACTGGCTCGACGCAAGAACAAGATAACAACATAGATTAGGATACTGAACTTAGTGAAGAAGAAATACATGCAGAAGAAGTGGGCCAGGTCAGGTCAACTGGATCATCAAATTAAACAATAAGAAGGCGTGAACCATCAACGGTGGTGGAATATCACTATGGGGCTGTATGGCATAGCCGGTGATTCGGAAGCTAGTAGGTGGTAGAGAGGTCGTGGGTAAGCTTTAGGGATTGAGCTCTAGGCATTGAGCTACAGTATATTCTCTCTCTTTTCGTTTGTCTACATCTATTAACGGGAGTTGGCTTTCTTTCCTACCATTCTGTCTCGCAGCCACTGCAGGCAGTATTCCACAAAGCCGCTGAACGGCTCAACTCTGCGTGGTGGCCATGTAATATAGGCAAGCTAGGACAGGATAATGAGGACTACTACTACTACTAACTTCAAAACTAACCACCAACGTATCTTATTGATCTAATTTTTAGATTGCATATACTTTTCGTGTCTTTGAATACTATATCTTATATAATATTTTTTTAAAAAAATTATATAGAATTGCGAGCAATCCTAATGTCTATCACTGTAGTGACCAGAACATGCGTGAAAAACAGTAATTTATCATGATAACTCAGCAAGTTATCCATTTGTTTTTAGTGATTTATGTAAAATCCGGGGTAACAGGAATTCCCATGGATAATTTGTGGGCGAGACATGGGCGAAGCCAATTTCCCATGGACAATTCGATCACTCACTGAGCCCTCTAGTGGGATCGCCTCCGCGCCCATGGCCGTGGACATAAATTATTTTTCATGGACGGGAAATGTCGAGGTCTAATTTTGTTTTGAAGGCATGAAATTATGCTTTCCGGTAGCTATAAACTGCCAAGACCGTCCTGACCCCTAAAAGGGTTAGTTATACCTTAGTAATCAAGCGAATACCTACCCCATATTCATTCACAACCAATTCAGCAAGTCAGGTACTGCTTATTAAAGACCGATTCGAGACCAAGATGCTTGCTAATGTTCAGTTTAAGCTCCCAGTACTACGGTCACTTTTCACGCCGATGACCGGCAGTTGATGCCAAATCTTCCTGCTCTAGCTCTCATCTAGATCCTAAGTGTGGACAGCTGCAAATAAATTCACTTACAAATTAGCCCGCATAATCGGGTTGTCTAGTATGTCTCTGAATGCCTTGACATATTTGGTTATTGGATGGATCATCTTGTGGATGATTCGCCCAACGTCTCTCAATTACTATATTTCTCGGTTTTGGCGCTAGACTACTAGGTAGTTATGCCGTTGGACAATTCAAGTAAAGTACTAAGTAGACTTCCCAGGGGTATACAACAAATGACGTCCTAGCTCTGCCGGGATGGCTTATTCATGGAGCGATGAGTGGCGAATCTAAATCCACGGAAATGTAACCAACGTCCGGCCGAGAACTAGGATGCGAGCCAAATCGAATCAGGTGCTGATGAAGAATATACCCCGCTTTTGGCTCAGAGGTTATTAATGATCATGTGGCCATCTTTTGTGTTACTAAGGTTTGGGGTCGAGGTGGTCCAAGCAAACAATATATAAAAGATCGTGGTTGCTCACGGCGAATCTGTTTTCGATGTCTGGAGTATATCAAACTCACTCCGTTAGAAATTCATCGGATTCACCAATCAAGTGCATTGCCAACCTCGCTTACTTCCAAGTACGATCACCTTTGGACTATTCTCCGTCATGGCAGAGAAGTGCCCCTTCCATAACGAGACCTCCAAGCCCAATGTTGCGGGCAGTGGTACACAGAATCGCGACTGGTGGCCTGATCAGCTGAAGTTGAACATCCTCCGCCAACACACAACGGCCTCGAACCCCCTCGGTCAAGACTTTGATTATGCGGCGGCGTTCAACAGTCTGGACTTAGACGCCGTGAAAAAGGACCTGCAAGATCTGATGACCGACTCGCAGGACTGGTGGCCAGCGGACTTCGGCCATTACGGTGGTCTCTTCATCCGCATGGCCTGGCATAGCGTGGGCACCTACCGCATTTTCGATGGCCGAGGCGGCGGCGGACAAGGTCAACAGCGGTTCGCGCCGCTCAACAGCTGGCCGGATAACGTGAGTCTGGACAAAGCCCGTCGCCTGCTGTGGCCGATCAAGCAGAAGTATGGGAACAAGATATCTTGGGCGGATCTGATGGTCTTGACGGGTAATGTGGCACTGGAGTCTATGGGCTTCAAGACGTTCGGGTTTGGCGGTGGTCGTAGGGATACCTGGGAGGCAGATGAGTCAGTCTACTGGGGTGGTGAAAAGACATGGCTGGGGAATGACGTGCGGTATTCCCACGGCTTTGCTGGGTCCACCAAGGAAGGAACCCTCACTGGAGATGAAGAACCCCATCGCGACATTCATTCTCGCGAGCTGGAAAAGCCCCTCGCTGCCGCTCACATGGGCTTGATTTATGTGAACCCGGAAGGCCCCGATGGTAACCCTGACCCTGTCGCTGCGGCTCGAGACATCCGCGTTACCTTTGGTCGCATGGCGATGAATGACGAGGAAACGGTTGCACTAATTGCCGGCGGCCATAGTTTCGGCAAGACACACGGTGCGGCATCCTCCGACCATGTCGGTAGTGAACCCGAGGCCGGCGGCCTAGAGGCTCAGGGCTTAGGCTGGCAGAACAGCTACGCCTCCGGCAAAGGCCCGCACACCATCACCAGTGGTCTGGAAGTTACCTGGACGAAGACTCCAACGCAATGGAGCTTGAACTTTCTTGAGTACCTGTTCCGCTTCGAATGGGAGCTAACCAAGAGCCCTGCGGGTGCGCATCAGTGGGTAGCCAAGGGTGCAGATGAGTTCATCCCGGATGCGTACGATGCGTCCAAGAAGCATCGGCCGCAGATGCTCACCACTGACCTGTCACTACGCTTTGATCCCGCATACGAGAAGATCGCGCGGCGCTTCCTGGAGAACCCCGACCAGTTTGCGGACGCCTTCTCCCGGGCCTGGTTCAAGCTGACCCATCGAGACATGGGTCCCCGTACCCGCTATCTCGGTCCGGAGGTGCCAACCGAAGAGCTCATCTGGCAAGACCCTGTCCCAGAAGTCAATCATCCGTTGATTGATGAGACCGATACTGCTACACTCAAGCGGGACATACTTGCAACTGGTGTGGATCCTTCAAAGTTCGTCTCGACTGCGTGGGCATCAGCATCCACTTTCCGGGGCAGCGACAAGCGCGGCGGTGCTAACGGTGCGCGCATTCGCCTTGCCCCGCAGCGTCAGTGGGAAGTGAATAACCAGCCTTGGCTTGAGGAGGCATTGGCTGTCCTAGAGAAGGTCCAGAATAGTTTTAATAGCGCTCAAACAAACGGGAAGAGGGTATCCCTGGCGGACCTCATCGTGCTCGCGGGCTGCGTGGCCGTAGAGAAAGCTGCTCGCGACGCTGGCCATGCAATTACTGTGCCATTCAACCCAGGCCGCACGGATGCTTCGCAAGACCAAACGGATGTCGAATCGTTCAGCCATATGGAGCCTGTGTCAGACGGATTCCGGAACTATGGCACATCCACTGCCCTAGTGCGGGCTGAGCACTATCTAGTCGACAAGGCACAGTTGCTCACCCTATCCGCACCGGAAATGACGGTGCTGGTTGGTGGCCTGCGTGCTCTGAATGCTAACTATGATGGTTCTGCCCATGGTGTCTTCACAAACAGGCCGGGCCACCTGACGAATGATTTCTTTGTCAACCTCCTCGATATGAACACCTCTTGGAAGGCACGCGACGGTGGCAATGATGTTTTTGAGGGTACTGACCGTAAAACCGGTTCCAAGAAATGGACTGCTACGCGCGCTGATCTTGTGTTTGGTTCTCATGCCGAGCTACGCGCCATTGCTGAGGTGTATGGCAGCAATGATGGAGAAGAAAAGTTCGTGAAAGACTTCGTTGCTGCTTGGAACAAAGTTATGAATCTGGACCGGTTTGATCTGCACTAGGGTGCTGTTCTTGAATATTCATGTTGTGTTCCCAGTACAAAGTTGTCTAATCTAAATATCATAGGTACTAGTCTTCACAATTGTATTTAGCAGTATAGTGGCTATAATTACCAAAATGCTCTTAGGATTATTACTCGGCTAACATATCCAATTCCAAGAAAAGCTGGTTTGGCGAACGCTCACTTAGCATAGTTGATATGGCGCAATTGCGGAGGACGACTTCGTTTAATCTAGCTTGATTCAACGCTCCATTCGCAATACAAACCACGAAGTAGACAATTGACGTTCGGTAGCTCCCTTCTGATTTTTAATTTTCTAACTTTTTCTCTGATTTTGTCAGCCTTGGCCGACAGTAGACTGTCTAGACTGGCCAGAGAGTGACGTTGTTCGGCATTGACGCGTAGATAGCTTTGATTGCGCCATCAAGCCCCAGTCTCACAGCATATCGTGGATAAATCCTAGTCCAGTTTCAACGTTCCTGATAATGATAAGGCCAAGAAATTATAAATTGAGCGTAGACTGACGATCGGAGTATTTTTGGAAATATGATATCACAAAAAAAAGTTTGTCATAGAACTGCTCTAAGTAGTAAAAGGACAACAATAGTCTATTTTACCCCATATTGATGCCATAATGTCCTCCTTTGATCAACACCCACCGCCCGATAATGAAATGCCGACGGAGAAGAAGATACTTAGTGAGGTCTCGATAGACCGAGAGTCCCCAGATGAAGGAATTATCAAAGATTGGGGGGATAAGGAGGAGAGTGCGCTTCGCCGAAAGTGAGTAGTCTTATAATACACCCATAACCTATACTCCAGAGTACTGTTGGCAACTAACCATCGCACTTATTTTATGATTAATTTAGAATTGACTTTATTCTCCTCCCCATCCTTGGGCTCGCATTTTTCGCTCTCCAAGTCGATCGCGGAAATATCAGTACTGCGCTCACGTCCACCATTACCGAAGACCTGGGCATAACAACCAACCAGATCAACATCGGCACACAATTACTCTCTGCCGGCATTGTCATCACAGAAATCCCCTCGAATATTGTTCTTCAGCGCATCGGACCGCAGGTATGGCTTTCTATACAGCTGTTCGCCTGGGGTCTTGTCGCAACGTTTCAGGCGTTCGTGCATACTTATCCAGCATATTTGGCGACGAGGTTGTTGTTGGGAATGTTGGAGGGTGGATTTATTCCTGGTATATATATATATATTTTTTTTTCCAAACTTAACTATAGTGAATAGTCGCAAGTGCTAATGAAGCATCTAGGCGCGTTATACTATCTTTCCACCTGGTATAAGAAAGGAGAAACCAGCTTCCGCACCACCCTCTTCTTCTTCGGACAGATGTTCGCAGCAGCAACATCGAGCTTGATCTCCGCCGGCCTACTGAAACTTTCCGGGCGATGTGGATTCTCTGGCTGGCAATGGATATTCCTCGGTACGTTCAGATGAACAACATTGTTCCCCCAGAATCAACAAACTAACAAGCCAAAACAGTCGAGGGCCTGATAACTATCTTTGCCGGCATTCTATTCACCCTCCTTTTGCCCCCAAAGGCAGGAAACGGTTACCCCCTCATCAGCCTAAAGCGCTGGAGTTACTTCACTCCGCGTGAATCCCACATCATCCGCAACAGAGTCCTCCTCGACGACCCGCGCAAAGCCCGCGGTCATCTCAAAATCACAGCTTCAGACATCTGGAACACGATGCGACAGCCAACAACCATTCAGCACTTCTTCATTACACTCGTTGCGATGTCGGGGTTCCAGGGCCTCACGCAGTACACCCCGAGCATGATCAAGTCATTCGGTTTTAGTGCGGTCAGGGCGAATGCCTTGGCTTCCGTGCCGATTTATTGTAGTATGATTTGGTGCTTGGGACTGTCTTACTTTGCGTATGTTCTTTTCGTCTGAAACGTGACGCGCTTTTTCTTCAGGTAACTGACAGTTTGAGCAGAGATCGATCCGGATATCGGGGTCCCTTCGTCCTGCTTTCTATCACCTGGAACGTGGTATCCTATGCATGTCTGCGAACGATAACGCCTTACTCTTCCTCGCGATGGCACAAGTATGGCGTTATCGCTGTGGCTAATATCTCCTATGCCAGCATGCAGTACGCTCCCCCCTCCTCCCTCTTTTTTACCTTCCACTTCCCAGTTTTCCTTTCATCTTGTTTCAATCCCTCAAATTTGAGCTTCCTTGTCTTAATTTTCTAACCAAAAACAACCCAACAGCGTCCTGAACATAGGCTGGCTATCCGTCTACTGCAAAACGCCACAAGAGCGAAGTGTATCCATGGCGTAAGTTTCCTGCGCCCATTTTACTTTTGTCATTAGCTGATGGGAGTAATAGATTGATCGTTATGGCCGCCAATTGCGCCGGTATTTCCGGGTCGCAGATCTTCCGCACGTCTGACAAACCGAAGTATCTGCATGGATTGACTGCCATTTGTATCTTGGCGGGAGCTTCGTGGGTGTTGACGGTTGTGTTAGGGGTGCAGTATTACTCCAAGAAGAGAAAGGCTGTGGGAGATGCTGTTTAGCGGGATAATTTTAAATGTGAAATGTGAATATCTGGTAACTCTTCGTATTAGAGGTTTAAGATAAAAAATCTGTGCTGTCTGTCTTGAATCTAATTCATTCCGCGTGCTTGAAGCCCCCCGGGGGTGGGTCCCAGTGTGTTATATCCATGGCGAATCAGCACCCAAAAAAGGAAAAGATTATTTAGAAAATTAAAAATAAAAAAAAAGGAAATGGCAATCAATGCCCAGATGTACAGACCCAACCTTCTCCTTAACAAACCCATGAAACAGAAGAACACTATATACATACAATCAACCGAATCCTGCAATCTTTTAACCCTACTCGAAATTCTCAGACTGGCTCAGTCTACGGCTTGACCAACCAGCCTACTGCGCCCGTGATCGCGATGGAAACTATCACCATCAGAATCCAAGCGCCCGCTCGATCCGCCGTGGTGATCGGCTTAAGCTTATTGGGGTCTGAGTCTCCTCCGGCCGAGGGGACATTGTGTTCTTTCGCATCCGGGTTCGTGTCGATCGTGTTGGGTGTTTCGGTTGCCGAGAGCATCAGATTAGCCGTGATACCACCCAGGGCCGACATTTGGGCTTCAAGACCCTTGACGCCGTCGAATTTGCCTGCACCCCAGGTCAGACCGCAGAGATTGCTCTGGCCGTCAGATTGACCGTTGCACATTTTTGAGATGGCCTCAACTGACCCCTGCAGCTTGGGGACAACGCGTTCCTTGGTGGACGGCACGAGGATGGCGGTAAAGGCCATCCACATCGAGAGGTAGCCCTTGAAACAGATTTGATTCCGGTCGCAAGTCATGATGGGCTCGCAAGCGACTTCGGACATGGTGTTGCCGCCGAACGTCTTGGGGAAGAATGTCTTCTCCGTCGTGTCGAGGAGTCCGTTGACCCGGTCCAGCCATTTTTGGTCGCCGTTGGTCTGTGGGGGTTGTTAGTTTGGATGGCATGCATAAAATAGGGGATATAGAGGTGTTTCCGACGAAGGAGCCGATTGGCGACCGGAGGACTTACGTAATTGTACATGAAGGCCGCCCCAGACAGGTAGGTGCCATAGTTATAGGTCCACTGGAGGTTGTCTGGACTCTTGCACTGATCGTCGTTGTTGACGGAGTCGTGGATTAACCATTTGTTGACGTCCAACAGCCCTGACTTGGCCGACCAGTCCCAGATCTTCTCGGCCCACTCGGTATAGGTCTCGTTCTTGGTAAACCGGGCTAGTCGAGCAGCCAATTCAAACAAACCGCCGTTGGAGATGGCGTTCTTCAGCTGATAACCGGCTTGATAGGGCCAGACCTGCCAGCGCATACCACCACCACAGGTCGTGCCATCCCAGCGCCCAGCCTGCTCGTTGAAGACGGCGCGCGCCAGGGAAGTCCACGAGGGCTTCCCCTCTCTCTCGGGAAATCCTGCCTCGGACGCCGTAATGGCTGCCAGACCCCAGAACATTTGATCATCATTACCCTGGGCACGTGACAGTTAGCAGTTGCGCCTGAGGCGGGGAGTCGCACGACGACAGCTTCACAGCAACGTACCAGCCATTGACTGTAATTAGCAGAGAAATAGTCATAGTTCTCGCCCGCTTGGAACATAAGATCATGCGACACCAAATCGTTGTAGGTATCGTCGCCAGAGGCTTGCCAGTACTGGATTAACGTCATGAACATGCTACCGGCGATATACCAGGTGTCGGTCAGTTTGCCCGGAATTCCCTCCGTCTGGTTCTGCTTGTAGAACTCCATCATGGGAGGGATGACCTCCTTGGCGCCATTCTTTAATGAATCTAGAATCGCATATTAGGACGTGAACCCGGGGCTGCATCATATGCGACTCCGCGACCGTGATGATAGAGCGAGAGAGGGAGGGGGAATGCCATACCGTCATTATTGGCGGTAATGCCCAAGTCCGATAACGCCGACTGGACGTGGAGAAGCAGGAACAGTGAGGTGGCGCATAGTTGTCGGCCGCTGAGATAGTGCATGCTTTTCGTCTCGATTTAGTTTACGTCCCGGTTGGAATGAAGGTAAGCGCAGCAGCGACTGGCGACATCGAAAGCTTGGTTTTAGGACAAGGGAGATGTGGTGAGAAAGGGAAAAGTCATCCCGCAAGGCTTAATTTAAGTGACCCGTGCCAAGATGGCTCATGGCCCCATCTTGGCCTGACTAAGTCCCTATCATATGGAGTCGACGCCTTCTTGGCAGATCGTCCCTGTTGAAACGGGACCAATCATTGGCGTAAATTGCTCCTGGGCGCGTCACACAAGAAAAGTCTTGTTTCCCTGCCACAGCGTAACTAATTGAAGGTTCCTCTTGCTACCCCCATCGCCTGGGTTGCGTTCCCATTCCGGTACTTAGAGTATGTCACATGACCGCCTGTTGTGATGGTAGACGTTACATGGGCAACAGAGAAGACTCCGAAATATTGCTCACTGGACCCTATTCCCCCTTTGAAGCCCTGCCGATCGTGGAGTCAGGGGCTTATAAGGGACTGGATTTGGGGACGATTTTCGTCCAGTCAATGCAGGAAAAAATGGGTCCGTGCCAACAACTCCGGCTATGATACGCTGAAAGTCCCGTCTTGGTCCCACTCTCACCACTGGGACATGCGTAAGATTTTATAATTATAGCAATGCAGGTTTTTTGGTTCATCAACTGGACAGTTACATTGGTGACTGAACTACCACCCTGGTGGGCCATCATGCAAAAAGACACTGAGTTAAGAAAGATCACAACCCTTCTAGCCGCATTGATGAGATGTTCTTCTGTCCCTATGACATCAATGTGTCTCCTCAGAGCTCGATATTCTCCCCTAGGTCTCCACTACTTAATTGCGGAAGAGTGGGGATGAGTCTTTTTTCGCTCGAACAAATCGAGTCTAAATTTTTCCTAATTAAGAGCCTCAGATACCACGACACCTTATTCAGCTCTTCTTTTCATTAAATTTCTTTTTTTCTCCCCTCTGACTACTAGCGCAGATAATGCTTTATCGGAACAGACCACCGCAGTAAATCTCCGAAATACTCCGACAAAATTGAGATAGTCCGGATTACATCGCGGTAGACTCGGCCAGTGATATCTCTGGATTTATTAAGATATCGTTGTAGTTATCGTATTAGTGCTTACTTTTTCTCGGACCTAAAGGCACCATCAGTTAACCTCTTTGTTGGATTGGCTTCAAGGCAGATTGAATTAACAATGTCAACCTTTCATGAGTCACTGACCCAGTCTGACTCACATGAGACTATCTTTATGTAGAGTGAATATGGCCCTATCGACAAGAGACGCTTACTCTCTTTGTTCAGTTCTTTCATAAGTATCATGAGAAATCTATAGCAATCAAGTCCATCAGCATCGTCAAGGTATATTAGCATCTCAAGAAAGTGGGAACACCAGCAACAACATAAAACCTACGTGACAATAGGTAACTGCTTCTAAAATCGATATCATAATACAACCGCTAACAGTACCAATTAGGAAGGCCGAACATAGCCAGCGCACGTACGCACTATACCACTTTCTTTATATAAACATATAAAAGAAAATATGGAACCTCCACCCGCCATCCTCCACCTCAGCAACCATCTCATCCGCCCCTTCTACACAGGCGACATAGAAGCCCTCGCCGAAGAAGCCAACAACCCCGAAATCGGGCGCTGGCTCCGCAATCGATTCCCCCAACCCTACAGTCTCGAAGATGCCAAAACCTGGGTCTGGATCGCCAATTCCTCCTTGCCAATCCTTAACTTCGCCATTTGTCGACAGGAAGATAATGTCGCGATCGGAAGCATCGGACTAACTGCAAAGGAGGACGTCTACTATCGAACTATGGAGATCGGGTACTGGCTGGGCCAGGATCATTGGGGAAAGGGAATTGCTACGGAGGCGCTATCGGCACTGACAAGTTGGGCTTTTGAGAATTTTGGACATGTTTTGAGGCTGGAGGCGGAGATTTACGATGGGAATGAGGCGAGTCAGAAGGTCCTGCTTAAGGCCGGGTATGAGTTAGAGGGGAGGAGGAGGAAAGCCGTTGAGAAGAATGGGGTTGTTATGGATGCGCTTATGTTTGTTACTTTTCGGCGCGAGGGTTGATGTGCCAAATGTTTTGTTTTGGCAATTAGATAGCCACCACTGCATGAAACATAACGCTTTATGCAGGAAGGGCTGTGTAATGCTTAGTAAGTAATGCTGTCCGGATGCGGTAACCTCGGTAGTTGACGTTATCCGGATGGATCTAAATTTTAGTTTCAAGATATTATTCGTCCCACGGCCAGGATGGAGTCGTTGTAAGACCCATCGTGCTTTGAAATCAAATCGCATTTATGATTAGTTATAGCTAGTAAAAATGGCGATAAGTACGATGGCATCCAGCTTCAATTGCCGGTTTAGTTGTCCGCTTTTAGCATCAACTCCCACATTCCTTCCGCTCAGAGACTTGGATACGACCTCAGGAACAAAATGGCCGCCAGATACCACTCAGATCCGGTAGATGTAACCCCCCTAGGGGAGCCGCTCCACTTTGCCTTTAGCAAGCGGACTGCCCCGAACCGGTTCTACAAAGGTGCCATGACGGAACGGTTATCGTCCTGGTCCCCGACAGATCTGAAAGCGCGAGGCATTCCCAGCAATGAGCTGATCAACCTCTACAAGCGCTGGGGCGAGGGCGGCTATGGCATGATTTCAACTGGAAATGTCATGATCGCATATGATCATCTCGAGGCGCCGGGCAATCCCATCATTGATCTTGAGAATCCCTTCCATGGAGAGCGATTCGACGCTTTCTCCCGCCTCGCCGCGGAGTCCAAGAAACATGGCAGTTTGGTCGTCGCACAGGTCAGCCATCCCGGCCGTCAGGTTGAAGAGCGCGTGCAGTCCAACCCGGTGTCGGCTAGTGATGTGCAGCTGCACACGGAGGCGATCAAGATGAAGTTCGCGAAGCCACACGCGGCATCTAAGGATGAGATCCGGGATTTGATCAAGCGGTGGACACACGCTGCTGTCTATTTGCAGAAGGCCGGCTTCGACGGAATCCAGTTGCACGGTGCGCACGGATACCTGCTCGCTCAGTTCCTGTCACAGACAACGAACAAGAGGACGGACGAGTATGGTGGAAGTTTGGAGAATCGGGCGCGTCTGATTGTGGAGGTCGCCCGGTCCATTCGACAGGAGCTGCCTTCTTCCTCTGGATTTATCCTAGGTATCAAGATCAACTCGGTTGAATTCCAGGCTGATGGATTCACCCCAGCCGAAGCCCAGCAACTCTGTCAGATTCTGGAACAGAATGAGTTCGACTTTGTTGAGCTCTCAGGTGGAACGTATGAGGCTCCTGCGTTCTCGCAAAAGCGAGAATCCACCCAGACCAGGGAGGCGTTCTTCTTTGAGTTTGCATCGCTAATTTCGCCTGTGCTGAGCAAAACAAAGAGCTACATTACTGGAGGCCTTCGGACGGCAGCTGGAATGGTCAGTGCGCTCAGTGCGGTGGATGGTGTCGGCTTGGCCAGACCTGCCTCACAAGAAATCCGTCTTCCAAAGGATATCCTGGAGGGCCGAGTGACTGGTGTGATTGAGCAGAAAGTCGATCAGCAGAACTTTGGCTTGACCAGCGCTGCTGCAGGCACGCAGATGAAGCAGGTGGGCAAAGACGAGCAGCCGATCGATCTAAGCGACGAGAAGAACCTAGAGTTCTTCATGAAGCATTTGGGACCCTGGGTCCAGCAGGTCCAGGAGGATGCAGGCAAGATGAACATGTATGGATTCATGGATTTGCCGAAAGGGGAGGCTTATCGGGGGTGATCGGTGTGCAAGAGTGTCAGATGTACATAAACATTAGATCTGCGAGCTGAACTGCATGCGATGAATATTTGGCGTCCAATATATAGATGGAGTTAGGATGAAAGGGCCTTCGCATCAATCTTGGGGGCTGTACTCGCCTTTTGCAATGTCATCCTCTTTCCCGTTGATCTCTAGCTCTCTGACCTATTTTCTAAAGTCTCTTGTGTCAAGATTCGGCAATTTCCGCATTATCTTCACGTAAAGCCAGACGCGCTGTATGGGCAGTTGTATGAAAAGCTGCCGCAAATTAAATCTGACCTTCAACTTGTCAACTTATGTTAGTTTGGATCGGCGCAAGATCGGCAGGAGCTGCGATTGCATAATATAGTAAAAGGAGGTCGCCATTGTACCATCTGCGGAGTATTGTAAGCTGCTGATTGTTATTTTGGGTCCATTTGAATGTGATATTACCACGCTTCATGAGCTTGTATACTTCCGGCATCTTTGATTTGCCCGACAACCCAATCACCTTCATACCGCCCATAGATGCGACATATTGAGACATGTGATACTTGGGTTTTGGAAGCTCAATGGTCTTGTACCTAACTTGAACGTTGCCAAAAGGACCTTTGCGAACTTTTCTAGTTTCTCCAAGAATGTGAGGCGACGGTCATTGCCGTTGTTGACCACCACTTTAAACCCTACCCTATCACCTTCCAGATATGCTTTGAGAGTTCTTTCGAGAGCCACTCTAGATCTATACATTATGGTGTTCGCTTCCGTTAGTAGCGTGGCTTTCCAGCTTACCGAGCGAATCCTCAATATGTCGCGGGCTTCGAAACCCTCGGTAACGGTACATATCCACCAGTCCGAATTCGCAAGATACGGATACTTGGACTAAGGTATCTTTTTTCAGAAATGGCATTCACGAACGGATTCTTGGCAGACTTTGCATGTGGTCTGGTGCCCCCCCCCCTCCCGGGTCTTCTTCTCTGGTGATGAGTGAACTGTACCGGAAAAAGTTGATTAACGGCTGCAAACTGGCGCAGGAGAAACCGCGGTACAAAAATGGTGATATTCAGACTTGTAGTCGGATGATTGTGCCATAGTGCTTGTTCAACTCTGCTGTGAGTCTAATCTTGCTGAATGCGCGAGCAGGAAGCACCGATTTATGCAAGAACTATTGCCCCACGCCACAGTCTTGCGTACGATCTTTGGACCTCATTAAGTTTTTGACCAAGTCACCTACCTGCATTTTATGCGCCAAGTTCATGTCATGGTTGAAGTGTCAGATGCTCCGTACTGCTCTGACCCGGTCATAGCCCGGTCTGATAGCATCGCGGGGGAACGAAATGGAAGTCGTCGAAGAATACTTGTGGGCCGAATTCAGGTCCTTCTGGTCGTTCAGGGTTAATAATTATTAAGCTGAGAGCAATTCTCTGGCCAGCTGATCATGAGCCACCCATATGCCAACTGATTGTAAAATTTGAGAGGCGATATTCACATGTTATATACACGCGAGAGGGGAGGGGGGAATTGAAGGACTTTATAAAATATCTTGTCAAGCCAGCTTATCTAGGATGCGTGTAGACTGTATCAAGGAACCGCACTGCGTCATCATAGACCTGGTCTCTCAACTTAGTATCGATGGCCATTGAAGGAACTGTGCACATATCATAGTCAGCTCCTGAATATAACGACGAAGCGGGTTAGAGATACATACGCTCGATCCAACCATGAATCTGATCATCAAAGAACATGCCCTGAATATGGTAGTAGGGATGTTGAGTAGCTGTTCCAGGTCTCGCTGTCAGTGAGTCAACGTTTTCCAAGACCTCATCAGTTGGATTTTCCCCCGATGCCTCTGTTGAGAGCCTGATCTTGCGATTAAGGACTGCGGCCTCATCTTTCAGTCTATTCACAAACACCGTTTGCTCATGCAGAAGGATATCGACTTTGCCAGCAATAAACAACATATTCCGCGGCATAGACTCAATGTCCGCCAGAATGGGATGGAGCAGTGGGCTATCTCTATACTTCTCTCGCTCCGGGCCCGCATATGCATCCATCAATGGCAAAACAAAAGCCAGGGGATCCTTTTCAGGGAAGTTAGCCGGCTTCGGCTTCTCCCAAGGTGGCAACCGCAGATCAACCTGTCATTTGTCAAGAATAATTCATCAAAGGATGCGACGAGCTAGAAGCAAAGATATAACCCACAGGTGCGTAAAACATCACCGCCGCCTTCACGTTAAATTCCGACCGAGCCAACCATTGAGCAACACCCAATGCCAGATTACCTCCAGCCGAAAACCCGCTCACGCTCATCATTTTCGGGTCGGCACCCCAGAGCCTCTCAGAATTCTCGATCAACCACTCGGCAACATCTTGAACATTCTCATGTGCGACCGGAAATGTATACCGCGGGGCATATTGGTGTGATGTCGAAACCACCACCGCACCGGTTTCCGCCGCGACTCGCTCACAAAACGGCGTGTTGCCTTCGGGTAGACCGCCGAGGAACCCGCCTCCGTGGATATTGAGATGGAGCGCTCTTGGTTTGGATTGTGATGCTTTCTCCCGGGGGTGGTATACGATGGCACGGACGGAGTGCCCCGGTGCACGTTTCAAGGGAATCCAGATGGTAGTCTTGGGATGTTTCGAGCGCAGACCACGCCAATACTGGATTGTATTCGTGAGTAAGACAATGGGTTGTAATGCCAGAAGACGCCAGCGAATGCCGAAGGGGAGAGATGGGCATAGGATCGCGTCGTAGACGGGGCCGAACCAGCGGTAGAGAAGAGACATTATTTTTATTTTGATTCAAAGAGTAGTCAGCAGTCATGGGAGATTGCCAAATTTATAATTCGCCGGCATTCCGTATTCTTGGATGTCTTCGTATTCGGCTGTTCTCCACTTCTTGGGTAGTGAGCCACTAGAATCATCATTTCGCCATGTGAACTTGTATGATCTTTTTGAGATAGCAATGGTGGTGTTTATCCAGTCAGTTACACTAAATGTAAATAATTCTCCATCAAAATGAAGACGCACCCCTGGATGGGCCGCCAGACTATTAATTCATAGTGTCCGTGCGATGTTGTTGTTTCGGATAGAGGTCCAAACCAAGGCATGTTAACAGCTCATCAGATATCGTGAGAAAAATATTGCTGTCTGGAGAGGAGAAGAAGCTAAACCAAGTCCACAAACACTTCCTTCATGTTGCTGGACCTCTTAGGCTAGACTAGAACATCTGTCTTATTCTCCATCAAAATCAAGTACCACACTGTGTGTTTGGTCGAAGGGAGAAAGATAGTATAATAGAACACTCGTCCCTAAGATGCGTAATTACCAAGTGGCAAAAGCGTATCCAGAAAGTTGAAGGCATGGAAATGGTATCTTTCTCTCCTTCAAATATGCTCAAACTCGTGCGACTCTTCCTCACGAAGTCATAGTAGTGGATCTGGTTTGCCGGATGGACCGTGCGGCTTAGTGGGAGCATCTTTTGTACAGTAACAAGCCAAGGCGCAATAGTGTCAAGCTTGGCATATACGTCCTGGGAGTGAGACTGAAGGTAGAGCTAGACTACTCGTCTGCGTTGATACTTAGGTTATACCTATTGCATCACTACAGCCTGTCTCTTGTCTCACCTGCAGCACCCTTCATTGTCTGAGCTCTTTTCTATTCTTTACTCCTCTCCCTTATCAGTACCTGTAGTTTATTCGTTTCCCTCAAATTTAACTTCTTCACAAGCAGGGTGAGAGGCTCTAGAATGGCCTACGCAAGTTGGCCTTGAATAAATGTCGGGTGTGAGATAGTGTTTCGGGAAGGGGATGGTATTGAAGATTTCGCCGAATCATCCAAAGTCTGAGAGACATCCATGAGCCATCCACAAAACAGGTAAGATGAGCCATCTGTTCACTTACGGCGCTTCCTCCAAAGAGACATTTCAAAGCTTAAGTAAGCGCTCGCTAGAATCCAACAGTTTCAGGGTATGCTCAGTAACATATTGAAGCAACTCTTCTGCGGCAAAGTATGCCAACTAGGCATGTGCTTGTAAAGCTATTCTTCAGATCCAAGAGCCATCTCGTATGGGCGGGAATCCAAGGTCTCCAGTAAATGAATTTGTATTCATCGCAGCAGGTGAAGCGCACTGTTGGCTACGGTTTCAGAAGCATCCGGACAACCCCGGCACAGCATGAACTCAGTCTTGTAATCTGACTTTGATGGGCACGCTGGCGACTCAGAGGAGAGCGTAGCTGACAGAGCGAAGAAGACTCAAAGTTGTAAATGGACACGGTCGGCAAATGAAAGTCATGAACCTCCTGTTGGGTGGAGGTTTGATATCTGCCGATGAATGCAACGAGCCGCTAGCTTTGCTACACAAAAATAGTGGAGCCACATTGCACTTAATTTAACCCCGTTCGGGTTTCCTCTTCTCCGCACTGCTTACACTAAATAGCTATTTCCATTTGTCAATCAAGAAGCAAAAACTACTCACTCAGCCTCTCTCACCACCCTTTAAACTCTTGGCACACATGATTATCGAAGGCTTGGGCCTCTACGCTTGGGGCCAGGACATCGCTGAACTGTCCTACGTGACAGGTTATCCATCGCGGCCAAGACACTTTTGATGTATATCGTTTTCCGTTTAATATAATTTCGTAGTGACTCATAAAAGAAAGTCGAGTTGTCCCGTACATGCTTGCGAACCCACAACTGGTCTCAGGATTATTCACTCTTCAAAGTCGATGCTATCTACTCCGTCTGCTATATCTTACAGTGGCTTGGCGTTATTATCATCCTCTTATTTTTTTTATTTATCTATTTTTTTTTTCTTGACCTTGGATTTGAAATCCCACATTCGGCCCCCTGGGGGCTAATAGCTCTCAAACTTGCGCTAGGCATACGATGCCAAGACATTACAGCCATCGTGCCATGGTTTAGGGGCAGGCAGAACTGCCTGGAGCCCTCATTGGAGTGCTGAGCCTGAGGGGATTGAGCGTTCCTGTGGATCAACCATGGCTACTCAAACCTCTTCTGGTAAAGTTCGAACGTGGGGGCCAGAGACCCTTGGCCTTCGAAGTCCCTACATCCAATCTTTTCTGGGAAGGTGATGGACACTAGGGCCCCTACTAACATGGGAAAAATGGGGGTGTCGATACGAATTTCGGGACGAATTGTCACCAATTCAACCATAGCCTCATGTGGGTACCTTTCAAGCGAGCATCGCCGCAAAGGATCTCAAGTAACGTACACCATACCTAGTAGTAACATAAAAATGACTCCAAAGGAAGGTAAAGCCTGAATTATCTATGGAGATTTTGGGTTTTCGACATGATTCGGAAGGGTATCTTGGCTCGTGGGCTGCCGTATGTAGGCAGCAGCAGAAATGTTGAAATTTAACCAGGATTCAAGCGATTGGCTTAGGACAGCCAAAAAAGCAACGGTTCGGAGGGAGCCCTAGTCAGAATTCAGGACCGACCCACCCGCCTCAGCCTTGTCTTCAGACAGTTAGGCTGCGCCTCTCCTTCAGTGTTGCCAAGAGCATAGTGCACTGACTCTGGTTGGGTTATAAATCCTGTGGCCTGTCGCGGTATCATGTTTCGTTCAGGGAGAACTTCCCACTCAATTACTCCCATACTTCTATTTCTCGCTGCTTGCGAGTAGTCAACCTCGGGGCGGTGTATAAAAATGCGTCTCCTCGGCATCACACTGGCATCGGCCGTACTGGCTGCTGCTCAGAGTGCGACTCGTACCTCTTCTTCCACTACAGCATCTAGCACCGGCGAGCCTTGTGCAGTCGCTAGCAGAATCGCCAAGGCAAACAACAACCTCCTTCCAGCTCAAGCCGCCTATGACTGTTTAACCTCGGTTCCGGTGGCCGTGGAGCAAGATGAAAAGCTCATCGACCAGCTCAAGCTCCTATGGGAGTGGCACTCGGAAACTGGCTACCTTAAGAACACCCCCGACACATGGGAGCTGGGAAAGCTAGACCTCCTCGCCGAACTGGACAAGATCAAGGAGAACCTCTCCTCCTACAACAGTGAATACGAAGTACAGCTCGCGATCAACAAGTTGACCCTGCGGACGGGTAACTTCCACTTCAACTATGCCCCTGATATCCTCCAGGTATTCTATTTCCAGCGCTTGGTCGGCGTGGCCACCGTTTCGAATGATGGAACAAGTGTGCCGGAAACATATGTCATTTCGGATCTTCAGCGTAACCACACCGGCGATAGCACGAAACTTTCACCGATCGCTAAAATCAATGGCGAAGATGTGCAGACGTATCTGAACAAGATCGCGGCCCGGGAGCAGTACATCGACCCCGACGCCCGGTTCAACAGCCTCATGTACCGGGGCAACGGATCCTCTTCGATTGGAAGCTTTGTCGCCCAAGGTCTGGGTATTTTTGAGGGTGCAACGACGAATATCACCTTCAAGAACGATACCACGAGCGTCTACAAGAACGTTGCCGAGGCACGTGCGGAGTTGACGGGTGTGACCGACGGAAAATCTTTCTTCGAGCAACTCTGCACTGGTAGCTTTACTGGCGTACAGGCAGCGTCTGAGTACAAGAAGGTAACTCCATACAAGGGAGCCCCTCACCACTGGAAGAGAGCGAGCATTCCCAGCAGCTCCTACCCTAAGCCAGTCGTTGAACACAGTGGGGGTATGGTCGCTGGCTACTTCATGACCGCAGATGGTTTCGAAGACGTCGCGGTCCTCAAAATCATCACCTTCCAGACATCAGGGGCAGGGGACTCCACCGAATTCCAACAAGTCGTCAAGCAGTTCCTGGGTAACTCTACGGAAGCGGGGAAGAAGAAGCTTATCATCGATCTCCGAGAGAACGGTGGAGGCGACACGGATCTTCTCCTCGATACCTTCATGCAGCTTTTCCCCGGCGAGGTCCCCTTCAGCGGCCAGAGGTATCGGGCGCAGGAGCAGTATGAGCTCATTGGTTCCGCCATAAATGAATTCAATAAAGATAAGTCTATGACGGATATGGTCAAGAGGACCACGGGTGATGGTAAGCAGAGATAGTGATATCAAAGCTAGGCAGACACGATGCTGATCCCTTCCAGACTTTGCTAGCAGTCCCATCATTAGATATTGGGCCTACTGGAACTTCGTCGATGCTAATGGCGATAACTTCGATTCGTGGGACGATTTCTACGGACCTCACAAGTACAATGGCGATAACTTCACGACTATCATGAGATACAACGTAAGTATAACCTCATGGAGCCTAGCAAACGAGAATCACCTGACTAACAAGCCATAGATGTCCAACAGCAACACCGTTAGCATCCTCGACGATGAGCTTTCCTTCCTGAACCCCAAAGCCGCAGATCCTCCCTTTGCTGCCGAAAATATTGTCATGCTCTCCGATGGCCTTTGTGGGTCATCCTGTGCTTCATTCCACGAGGAGCTGAAGAACATCGGCGGCGTCAAAGCAGTCGCCGTGGGTGGTCGTGCCCAGGACGGCGCCATGCAAACCATCGGTGGCTCCAAGGGTGGAGAGGTTATTCCTCTGAACGTTATTCCCACTTACCTCCAATTGATGATGAACATCACCGATATCCTCGGCTCGGATGCACTCGACCACGATATTTTGAAGAAGCTTGCCGACCCCGACGTGCTCCTCACTCGTGCTGGCGACTCTAGCAGCCGCATCCAGGTCCAAGACCAGATTCGCAAGGGCGACGAGTCAGGCACCCCTCTCCAGTATATCTATGAGGATGCCGACTGCCGTATCTTTTACACAGCCAACATGCTCTTCAATCCTGCGGCTGCCTGGTCTGCTGCCTGGTCTGCATATACTGATGACAGCAAGTGTGTCAAGGATTCCACCGATAAATCGTCCAGTATCACCGGCGGATACAAGCCATTTGGAGCGGGAAGTCTCAACGGGAAGCAGTCCGAGGGTGGCTCTTCGTCGAACTCTGCTAAGGACGATGAAAAGGAGAATGCTGCGATGACTTGGAAGCCTAGCTTTGCTATTTGTGCTGCAGCTACATTGGTCAGCTTCCTTCTTTGAAACTGATTCTTAACATGGGAAATCTTAGACTTTGAATTTGTTGAACGTTTGCATCGAATGCATGATACCCATATTTACGGATATGATTTGCTGTATTTACTACTTTAGATGTCTTGCTATCAATATTTAATTTTAAAACAATTATGAATTTCACAGATTCTACTTCAAAGAGAACCATAGTATCTGTAGTCATCTTGTATCACCAATCTCCACTAATTGTTGCTGGTTTCTGGTTCAGGTACGTCTTTCGTTACCCCCATCATGTCCACAAACGAACATCTAATTCTTCTAGGCCTTCACAGACGAGAGAGAACAAACGCGACATCGTTTCCATCATAATGCTTACTTCGGCTATAATCTCTCCCCATTCGAGGTTATTCGGCGCACCGGATTTATCTTCCATGAACGCGGAGAAGAAGTCGTCGAGCTTTTCTTCCTCATAACCACTTCCACCGCGTCGTTGCCCGATTATACACGATTCCATCCCAGGCTTTACTCAAGACTCCATTTTTGGCGATACGTTGAGGGCACCAACTTGCTGATTCGCACTAGTGTCCGGTATCAATTATATGCCCATATCAGGCTCGAAGGAGTCCAAGCATTGGCGTACAGGCAGTCCCGGAAATGCACTTTCTTACAAGTCCCGTCTTTTGCCTCCGAGGTGACGATGTTGTTTCCCTGATCTAGGAACCGGAGGTCCTCGCTCAGCCCGATGTTAGCGATCGCTGCAATAGAGTATAGTTCGTCCACATTCGGTAATAAATCGTCAGGCCACTGACATCCGGAGTATGGCCCTTCGGTAACGGCTGGTACATTTCTCGTCGAAGGCCTTGATGATGCGCTGCGTCATATCAGCAACCTTGTATTCCCAGTCCTCGAGGATTTTGATCGCGTAGGCGCTGGAGAGGACATTGCGTTTGCGACCATGCTCGCTTTTGTCTACTACGTCTGCGAGGTGGAAGTGTGCGCAGGATAGTTTGGAGTAGAAGATGTCCTTGGTGCATTTTGTACCGTGGTCATAGATATCTTTAATGGCGATGGGGTCTGCGAAGGGGAACGCATTGGGCTCGATTCCGATGACAGGGTACTTTTTATGTGCCTCTAAGAGGAGATGGAGCGTAAGCCTTTGTTCAAGTAGTAGATGAGGGGTCGAATATGCCGGAGAGGAATGTTAGATTGGGATATTTGCGAAGGCCCTTGGGCTCACGGAAATAGTTGATTATTGGAATGATGATGTAGTAGAGGATAAGGAGGTTAAATGCAGCGATCAGGATTAAGCTGTACATTCCGATTGAAGGGTTGAGATATCTGGGCTCAAAGCTTCAGGAGTCAACTCTTCGAGGATGAGTTTTCTTTGTGCCTGGGGAGAAGGCAACCCGAATAAATGTAGTACAATAGATGTAAGTCGCGCCACTAGTGCCACCCACTCACGGCATTTAACAAAGCCAATTGCTGATTCAATCATTCTGGGGTCTCCGCTTGATCATAGGTAGCTCCGAGTTGTCCTGTTGCTTCCTGATTCATTAAGCCCCTGGATCTAAGCCAGACACAATCATTATGGCAAACCAGTACACAGAGTGGTTCACTTCCAAGGTAAACGATAAGGAGACTTTCCTGGAGCTTGCTACCCTGCAGTCCTACATCGAAGGCAATCTTTGCCTACAGGATGCATTCTCAAAGCTAGCAGCTCCCGTTCAATATCGATGGAATTCTTCCCAGACCGGCAGGGCGTGGAACATGCTCCTCGACCTAGCAGCGGACTATGAAGAAGCACAAGACGGCAGAGTTACCCTCATTGAGGCGTTATTCTCTCAGCCGAAACCATCCAAGCCGGATGAGGAGGACTGGTCAGAGGACAAGGATCATTGCCCGTAATCCTTTGGCGCGCCGCGCATGATTGTAAGCACCATGGCTCAGGGTCATAGATAGGACTACGCTGACCAGCGAGCCCATAGCGCTGTGGATTGATGACAGCAAAATCAAGTCCTTGTCGGACTCCGTTGGTAACCGATGGGTGAACTTCAACGCCTTTACCGCGCGACTTATGGCTACATCTCCTCTCGATAGTAGTGGCTGGATCTTACATCATATGATTCATGCCCTTGAGAAGAACTTGAACCCAAAGAGGTTCACAGCGGAGCAGGACATAGCTATCGTTATTGCTGCGCAGTACTTCATCCATGCGTCTAAGAATGTCCGATACCATCCACTGCAACATATCGGACCCACAGAAGATGATGTAGGTATACTGTGCAAGATCATAGTCAACTAGTGGCATGGTAAGAAGGGGTTTAGTACGGAAGATGGAACTTTCGGAAGGAGCGATTTGCGCAAATGCGGATGATGCAGGAATTGCGCGATAGTACTAGAGAGGCAGCGAGAAGGGCAGAAGTGGGTATGGGGAAGGCTGAGAGGCAGGGGCAGGAGAAGGGTAAGAAGAAAGGGAAGCACTGATATCCAGTAAGAGGGCGGCTTGAGCTGAGACAGGAGCCGTGCTCTGGGGTTACCTCATTTGTCATGTCATTATTGTTTGGCCTGGAGGTAAATCGGGTAATTCTGCCTCCAAGGAGGAAATGGGCACTCTTATTACTCGTATTATCTAGGCATATCTTACTGAGGTGCTCTTCCCTTTTCCCCATCTCACTATAGTATCATCTACTTTTATGCGTGCCTCTTGCTGCTCCCCACATGTGCACATATATATAGATGGATTTCAATGCGTCAACAAGCCTTTTTGTTTTTGATATTCTTCGGCTGCTTTTCTCATCCTTTCATTGGTTTGTCTTTAGTTGCTACACAAATTGCACCATAGAGTCGAAAGTCCCTGTTCAGCCAATAGTAGATGAAAATTGTGAGCAACCAGCAATCTGTTCATTCCATTGGAACACCATCATCCACATCGCCATACTTCCCCAACTCCCAGTCACCTCGGCATGAGTATTCGAATTCTGCCTTCTCTAAGCTCCTACTTTGGATTTCCAAGAATGTCTCCAACTCACACCACCCATCGTCACGTACTTCGCATTTCTCAAAACTGCGATGCAAGGGTACCGTGCGTTGATTCAGCAAGAAATGTACATACTCGGTCTCACCTGTGCCCCGAATATAAGGGTCTGAGAGCGGGTCGTGAGACCGTCGAGGATTCACCACATGTGGCGCCGTAATAATTTCTATGTTCATCCGCCCGGCAAATGGTACGATTTCGCTTGTGTGGAATTGCTGTTGCGTTGGTGGACCCTCTGGAGAAAGAAATTGGGAGAATTGCTTGAAACCAAACGCCGTAAGGGCAGCCACGATCATGTTATCGTGGGTAAAGTCCAGATAGAGAGATTGGTTGAGAGGGAAGGTAGCAGGGTTGGCGTTGAGGGTGACATTAGCCGCTGTTGTGCCGGCTGGATAATTCCAGCGGCGATCTGTTACTCGGGCGATGAACTCCTCGACCCAAGTAATTCCCTGGGCACGGCTAACGGGCCCTTGAAAGCCTGATATGGCATTGAAGAAAATATCATTGGTATAGGCGAAACCCTGCCATTCCTTGTAGTTGAAAAGTCGGCAGAAGGAGCTGTAGCCAAGGCTGACAGTTTCATAGGCACAAAGTGTCTGTGCATTCCAACTGTCTCTTACTGTCCAATTGTAATCACCTGACAGCTCTCTCAATTTTTGTGTTCTCTTCTCGAGGTAAGTCTTTTTCCACTTGTCCGTGGGCTCTGTATAGAATGGGCCGCTGAATGTCTTCCATGCGTTTGGACAGACATTTGTTGAGAACAACGAATTATTGTACCCCACTTCCTCGATAATCGCCAAAAGGTTTGCATTCTCTGTCCACTCGAGGCCAAAGAAACCAGATAGGAAATTCTCCGCGCTTTTCAGCATTCGGTCCTGAGTCGTGGTACGGACCACGATCTTCGAGTCGTTGTTGTACAGCGCTCCATAGTTATAATAATTGAGAACACCGCTGTCGAATAACTCCTGGCGGCCTCTAGGGATTAGAATCTCCGCTCCTAGAGGATACGACCATTCATTAAGAAAAGTGAGATCGCCAGTAAAGACGGTCCCTTGGGCGACAGCCTTAGTTATGTTACCGGCCCATTTGTCTAGCCCTTCCCCGCTGGAGGGATACCGAGATCCGTGACGATGTAAAAGGTGCATCTGGGTGATGTTTGATCCCACGGGGCGAGGATACTCATTGACTCCAAATCCGTGTTCATTTGGGTGGTAGGGGCTGTCATGCGTGAGTACTTATAGTGCCAGATACACTTGGCCGTCACATACCTTAAATTACCCATTGAATGAAAGGCATTCCGCCCCCTCGCCCCTGGAATAGGCTCTGACGTTTCCAGGGGATAGTTCGGCGTATAGGTTTTCCGGCCGAATGGCGCAGGATTTGTCAGAGCCAAGAATGGCGCAACACCGGTGGCAGTGGGACCTATAGCATTTTATTTAGTATATCACCGGATACAAGCCTAATATATTATACCCTGAAAGCTCTGTGGCCTGGTTTGAAACCAGTTTGGCTCGGTAGTGGTGGCAGTAAGTTTAGTGTCCGCGATAACATATGGTTTAGAAACAACGGCCTTGAGACACGAGGCGGCTGCCAGAAGATAAAACTCCGGGAAATGCATGCTGAATTTTATGGCTCTTCAGAACGGGCGTAGACGTTTTCTGTTGTAACAAAGAGACCAAAGGGGCTTTTTAAACCACTCGCTGGTTGACTCCAGCTCAGCGCTCGAATATCCTGAATTAGATTACTGTGCTACCTAGGTAGTAATGCAGGGATGGATCCATTACTCCGTGAGCAATTCGAATAGCCCTTGATACTTCATTCGTCCATCATTTCAGGGGTCGATACTATGGATGTCCAAAATGCCAAAGGTGTGGAGGACCTTGATGGAATGTTGTGGGACTTCAAGCATCCCGAGAATTGATCGTCCTCAGTTGGAATCAGCCAGCCCCTTTAGCTACTTTTGTGCCACATTATTGACCAATCTGCACTATCCAGGCTCCAGTAATGCTGGATTACCTAGTTGACAGGGCTACGGTTGGGAACCTCCGTACAAGTTTGGAAAATGTCAGCGTGGATATCGCTGCCCCGCGTAAACGTATTTAATTTCTTTGAGTTTATATGTCTCACGTGTTCTGAATGCGATCAGATACCGCTCTGCTCCTGAACGGAAGTCCACCGCAACCCGGGGCTCTGGATCATCAGGTTTGTCAATCGAAATGCAGTAAAATGTCTACCGGATTCACCCAAGCAGTGCCCTTTTTTATCAAGCTTGGAGAAACCCTCTATCTCAAGCCTGATATTGTGTCGGTCAACACGCACACTGCTACTCATGTTGAGAATGTCGTGACAGCTATGGAGTCTGGAGCATACGTATTCGTGGTGAAGCCTCTGGCAGCGACAGTAGAAGAGGCAGAGCTATATTTTACGCCACCATCCCAGCAGCTGGATCGAGTATAGTCATCGCGCTCGGCAGCTGGGCCCGCCGTTTGTTATGCGAATGAACCTAAATCAACGATCTAGCGGTGATGCTTGGGACATTCATAAATGTCTCTGTAAAGAATTAGACCTATCAGAGGCTATTTCTAAGCGTTGGATCCATGGATTAGTCAGAGCCTATTCTCTAGGGACCCGCGTACAAATTGGTGTACTACAAATTGGGACGAGAAATGGCCAGTCTGATAGTTGAATAACATCATGGTTCAATAAGCTCCTCTGATCATTAGAATGATTGGTGTGTAGTTGATACACCTATATCGCAGTTCTCTATACCGAGACTACCTAAAGCTCTTCCCCCAAATCTTTACAGTCTCATTCCAGATGTTGGGAATATGGTGACTGCGGAGTGCATCATGTCAATGTGATGTTGCAGATTACCAACAGTAAGCCGGTCTAAGTTCGTGGCATGGGCGGCCATCCCAGTGATGATATTTCTTCGGACGGGCGAGTCAATTATGGCCACCTCCAGGTTCTGTTCGCCGATGGATCGGTCGGCTGGTATGAGGCCGGATGCGGTCCGATGATCTCAGAGACGGCGTACTTTGTCAAGGATGCGATGGGTCCTCGTGGCTCGGTGTCGATTGTGATGGACGAGAGAGAGCATAAGTCTGATTATCCTGGTGACTCGGCCGATATTAAGTAGCCACGAAAAGACATCAAAGCTCCTACGATGATTGATGGCGAGCCCAGGATCTGGTTATCTCTATGGAGGGCGAGCCAGACCACTATGAACTATGTGTACGGGAGCAGCAGTTCCTGCTAGACGCTATTTGTGGGCATTAGGACCTCACGCAACACATGAACCATGCTATTCGATCGCTATCTATTGTACTTGCAGCAGATCGCTCGATGCGTCTGAATAGTGCAATTTATCATTGCATAATGACTCGGTACCCTCTTTGTATACTGGGCTGGGGAGGCGAAGGGAGAGGGTATTTTTGACTGATTTTGTGCTCATATTACGCACATGTAACTAGGATAAGTCGTAGGTAATGTAACTTAGCAGTAGGGGCGCACCCGCTTTGCTCCAGACCATGGCCCTCAGAAAAGCGTGGTTTTCTTTCATATTGCTGCCATCCTCAAAGATGACCGGCAATGGTGTTCTTTTTCACCACCCTCTTTTTCTTAAGGATGTCCTTGTTCTCGAAGGACATCTTAAATATGTATTTCTCATGATTCCACCCCTTCCCTTTCTTCTTTCTTCCATTTTTCTGCCACTTCTCAACTCCCAAAAGTGGTTTTCCTGCACTCTTTACCTACACATCCTTCCACTAGCTTCTCTTTGATACTACCTGTCTAAAATATACTGTAATAAAATGCTGAGTGCTATTCTTAATATTTTCATTGATTTATGAGTTAGTATATAAAACATGTCTAGACTATTCTTAGCTTATTATAATAACTATAGAGTTTTTTAGAGGATCTGGATATATTCTTATTCATGACCTCTTTAATAAATAATAAAGATGTATGTCTTGAAAAAAGTAATTATATTATTCTTTCTAATTCTCGAGCTATAGTTTCTACAGTTGCTCCATTTTGTTCTCGCTGTTTTTTTATGTCTCTGCCCTACCGATGCTGCTAATCTCCTTGGACGTATTCAACATGAATCGTCTCACCTTGCTCAGTTTTGTGTCTGGATTGACCCCCATGGGCAGCCAGTCAACAGTCCAACCTAGTCTTCCGCAAAACCCCAAATGGGGTCCGATTTCAGAACCCCAAACCCCATCTGGGATCCAAGGGTTAGACCCCAGGCCCCAACCCCATTGG